>JALLBA010000759.1:0-15518 GCA_036939675.1 Cyclostephanos invisitatus
ATTTAGCTGTCACACCGGCGCACATTAGCTGGTTCTTATCTCCCGGCATACGGTACTCTCGTTCTGATACACTGTAATAGACGCAACCGTCCGGCCCACGCACGCCTCGGAAACGCCGTCGGGGGAGGGAAAAAACAATTGTGCCGAACGCTGCCACCTTTCATCCTCGCCCTTCTCGCCCATTGTAAAAAGAGAACGCAATAAAACAAGTAGTAAACATCCATTCCGTTGGGGATATGACGATCACGATCCGTCGGTCCGGCGCCGCGTCGAGCGGCACTGGGCCGACGTCGGCATCGGCATCGGTATCCGATGACGACCGGAACATCTCCTTGTGCGCCGCCACCACCAATAACGCCGGCGCCGGCGCCGGCGCCGGCGGAGACGTCAAGTCGACGTCGACGCCGCATAGGAATAGGAGGCCGATGAACATTGCCTCCACGCCCATCACGTCGAATCAGAACGACATTCGACGAGGAGGGGGAGTGCAATCGTCGTTCCTCCACCCCCTCTCCTCCTCCCCCCGCCTCTTCTCGGTATTGTGCATGTCCCTATCCCTCGCGATACATCTCGCGGGATACGAGCTATCGCGCGCATCGGCAATGGCACTATTCACGTCCGATGGACTCGGTTTCGGACACGGCCACAAGTCCGGCGGCGAGGGGGGAGGGGGGGGCGTCGGTGGACTGTCGGCATTGCCCATGGCTGTCGGGTGCGTGAGTCCATTCTCCATATGTCTGCTTTGGTTCTACGGCAACACCTTGGAACGCGGTGGACCCGCGAGGTAAGAAAGAGACCGCGGGAGCCACCATGTGAGGGAAAACGACAATCGTCATAACCGCCATGGTACTCGTCATGGGTTTTTTCCGCCATTCAACTTACCCCCCCCCACCACCACCACCGTCTAAAGAGATTCCGCGGTTTTGTAATCCATCGTCCCAGCGCACTTCGTGCGCATACCCTCATATGCGCCGGATGTCAAATCATATGCGGATGGGCGCTCCGCGCATTCGACGAACGACTCGCTCATTCCGCCCCCGACGACGATCGATTCTCGGCATACGATCACGCCGACGTTCAATTCCGCAGCCGATGTCTTCTCTTCCTACTATTCGTATTCCAGAACGCGTACGTCCAGCTATTGTACAATCAGCACTGGGCGTTCATTGGGTCGGTATTGACGCCGGAGGAGGGATCTAGGGCATTCGCGCCCATCGCCGGATTGGGCTCGATTGGGTCGACCCTCGCCGCCGGATCGGTATCCGCCCTCGTGCGCATGTTCGGCCTGATCGGTCTCCTCCACCTCGCAGGGGCATCGTTCGTCGTTAGCGCGTTGCTTTCGGACCTGGCGTACGGTACCGCGAGGAGGGGCGGATTCGAACCGAGGAGGGAGGACGCCGCATCCGACGGCAGCGGCGGCATTGGATCCGCGGATGCATCGATGGGCAGGGTCAACAATACCGGTGCCACGGCGACGCCGGCGTCGCCATTGTCGATGAAATCCAAGGGTGGCGGGTACTCCCCGAGGGGCGCATCGAGGGCTCACCCACCGCAGTCATGCGTTCAGTGCCGCGAGAGGGGCAATATCTTCAATCAGGCGCGTGCGCTCTTCCGACGAGTTCCGGTATTGGGCGCCCTCTTCCTCGAGGTCGTATTCAGCCAATTCTTATCGTCGCTCGTGAATTTCATCTACCTGTACAAGCTCAAGTCGATGATAACCGACGATGACATGAGAGCGGGATGGAGCGGCACGTACTACGCGTACATCAACGGCGTAAGCGGCATACTCCAATTCTTCGTCATACCGCTGCTATTGAGACATTTCGAGGCGCATCGGATATGGCTCTTCATGCCCACACTCATGCTACTATGCACGTCCTACACGTTCGTCACCTTCCGCTCCTCGGGCCTGTTTGGCGCAAGCGCGTCCTTCTTCGCGATCAAGACGATGGAATACTCCCTTCGCGGCGCCGCGAATGAGATGCTGTACGTTTCCCTCGATTACGAGTCGCGATACCTCGGGAAGAAGGTAATTAGTCTGATCGCTGGGAAGTTCGGCAAAAGCGTCATGGCCGTCGCATTGTCGCTATTGATGGTCGTGTACGGAGAGGAGGAGGATATGATGCGGTACCTCGTGGCAATCTCCACCATCGTGGCAACATCCTGGCTGTTTACATCCATCAGCCTGCACTCGTTGATTGAGGCCAGTAAGAAGTGAGACATCGCGCGCTTTTCACTCTCGCTGCCGCCAAATCTGCCACCATCTGCGATCTCGGACATTGCTTTGCTAGATCTGAGGCTGGCTTTTGAAAGGGTGACATTCGCAGCTTTTATTTTCTATGTTCATAGCGTAGCATATAAGTAAACTTGCCAGCGTAGCTCTTTCCACAGTTAAAGCACGTTACCCTTTTCTCCCATGATGAAGCAATATCGAACGACTTTATGAATTTGTCGCCCTCGCGGCCGCAACAGAGAGACTGAGGAGTGCATCATTCTTATTTTATCACAAATATCAAACATCCTCCATTACAGCACCAATCGTCCTCACTTCTTAAACATCCACAAAAAGAATAGTGAATCTCCTGGGATGGGCCGGCACACAGCTTTCGTAGCTTTATAAAAAATTATTCATTGGAATATATACATGGACATGTCATCAATCGCCATCGGCCAAACCCTCGTCGATACCGAACTCGAACGGGGGCCCTCCATCGACCGCACCACCGCCCCCCCCGAGCGCATTGACATAATCGAGCTTCTCGATCGATTCGGCATTATGATCGCACCAAAGAAGGAATTTGGACAACTGGGTCTGATTCAATACGCTAGTTAATTGATTCGCCACCTCGTCTACTCCCTCGTCGAGTAGCCACGAATTCGATTGTATCGAGTTGAGACAATCGTCGACTTTGAACAGATCGCCGACCTCGTCGGATATCCCACCGGAACACCGTTCGATTAACGAGATCTGATTCGGATTGAGGTCTAGGAGGGATTTCAATTCATTTGCGATTTGGACCATCTCGTCGTTCTGTTGCCCCCCTACCTCCCCGCCGCCGTCGTCATCGGGCCTCGCCAGGGAACAGAGCAACCAATTCTCCATCTGACACTCGAGCAAATTCGCGACCTGCTCCCTCTGTTGATTCAATATCGAACATATCAATTCCCGTCGTCCGTCGGGTGTCAGCGGTTGCTGCCCCCTTTCCATGCTCAACGCCTCGATCAGCACCTCGTGATCGTTCGCCGACATGTCGTTTCCGCCCCACTTGTGCGATCTCAATTTCGATAGCGACATTTCCAATATGCCCACCTCGCCCTCGTACGAGTCGACGAGGTTCTTCTTCTTCAATCGACGTAGACGCGCGCTCGCGCGATTGCGAGCCAGTCGCTTCTTGCGCTTGTCCTCCTCGTCGTTCGTCACGTTGTTGTGACGATGCGACAACGACGATAGGGGATCGTCATTCGTCGATCCCCCCCCGCGATGATTATGATTAAAAGACGACACGACCGGCATCGACGTGCTCTTCTGCTGCGCGAAGGGGGGGGTCATCGACGTCGACGAATACGACGGTACCGCCGACGGGGGTAGGAACGACGAATATTTGTTGTTATTACTGTCCCCGACGCGGATGGCATCGCCCCCACCCCCACCGTTGAGTCTTGCGTTGTTCGTGCCGTCGTCCTGTCGCGGCGGGGGCGGTCGTGCCATACCTCCCCCCGCCACGATGGCCGATGACGCAGCGGCGATGGCGGTCGTCGCGACCGTTTCCCCCATCGACGTCGACGTCGTAGTCGGACGAGGATGCGCGTCATTCGGGCATTGGATCCCGATAACGGCGGCGGCATTGGCGGTCGCATCGGACGCGGCGATAGTCATAGTCGTCGGCCGAAAGCTGGGGGCGCCATTGTTATTCCCGGAGGACGCGGACGCGACGCGCGCCCCCGCCTCGGCTCCCCTCTCGTACGCGTCGCGCAGCATCCGCGCGTATTCGTCGGCGCTCGCTGGCAGCGGCAATGCGGAGGCGGCATTATCATTGGCGGACGTCGTCGTCGCGGCGGCGGATGACGTCATCGTGGCGAAAACCGGGAGGGGAGGAGTGCGCCACTGCCCGATCTTGGCGAGTCGCTTGATGGTCGCGGAATGATGGTCCCCATTGCCGTAATTGTTGATGTCATTCTCGTCGCAATCGTCGGGGTGGAAGCGGGAGGGGGGGGAGGGAGGGACATCGTTGCCGTCGTCGTCGTCGTCATCCATCGTCCCCTCGACGCCGCGTCGTGCGGCGACGTCGAGTTCTTCGCGTCCTCCTGCCGCCGAATCGTCGCCGTGGCCACCGATCATCCTTCTCTCCTCTATTCTTCTCAATATCCTCTCTCCTCTCGACTCTCGTCTCTCCGCCTTGTTGTTCTCGCCTAGTTTTCGTTGTTGTTCCTTGTTTTTTTCTGTGTGTGCTTTTTTCTCTCCTCACTTGCTGGATTCGGCTTTTTTATCGAGGTAGTCAGGCCGTCGCGTGTGTGCTCAACCAACCCCAATGTATGACTATTGCAAGGGCCAGAGCCCTGAGCATTGGATTTTCCATAAGCAGTAAGCTTCCATAGCTCCATCCAGCATAAGAGAGAAATTGGTCACTGTGGTGGATGCAAGTGTGGCATCTTTACTGACTTTTGATGCCGTGAACAGAGCAGGGGATAACAACAATGGACATTTTGAAGGGAGCAGTCTACAGCAGCTTCTTCTTCCTTCTATGCCACACCATACTCCCCTCCCGATCAATAAAAAAATTAAAAGTTGATCACCCCCTTGCATTGAAACTGCAGCCTTGCCCACTCTTTCCACAGCACAAAGCCCCCCCCTTGACCGCCGATGCTCCATTCTTGTCTCAATTGCTGTTGAGAATCATCAACTCTTTCTTGCGCTCATGTAACCCACCGCTGAGTTTCATCATCCAAAAGAATGGGGCCAGTAGCATGCCAATGCTGCTGCATAGAACCATCCAAAACAATGGGATTGACCTGCCAAGGCCAAGACAGGTCGCATTGTCGAGGTTGTTTTTGTTGGCCGATTTTGCAAGCAGCAATGGGGTCGGGCTTTGATCCTTCATCGATTTTGAGGGCCTGCCTATGGCCTCAACTTTGGCTATGTCGACCGATAGCCATTCCTTAACCCTGGTCAGGATGGCCCCCGGTTTGGCATAAGGGCTATATATATCATCACCTTCATTGTAATTTTCTCGTTTTGTCGATTGGTTTTGACACCAAACATGAGCTGGCAAAAGCGCTCGCCTGAACTGTTTGCGTTTGTGTGGGGGGGGGATGTAAAGATCAACATATGATGGATATGGAACAGGGAGCATTGATGGGGAGGGTAAAGTTGTGGTTTGGCTGAGGGTTTTTTTTGTGGTTGTTGGAGCAAAAAGTAGCAGTTTCTACACAGACCTACAGGGCAGAGAGAACATGGTTCAAAATGCAACCACAAAAAGCGACAGCAGTTGCTCAGCACAGCACTCCAAGAAGACAGTGCAATCATTCAAAAAATAACAGGAGCATTCCCTGTCCATGTTTGGGGACGACTGTGCGAATCTCCAGTCCTGGCGGCTGCGGGTGTGATGGGGGCGGAACGAACCATTATCCACTAGCTTTGCCTAACAATGATTTTCTCTGTACTAATTCCCATGTAGATACCAGTAGAATAATGCATTTTTTTGTGCATTTCTTAGTTGTTTGACAAGTCCATAGGCGGAAAAGTGCACAGCGGCAGCAACAAGAGGCCGCCATCACACAGTTTGAGGAACTGCTTGTGATGCACTTGGCACTGGCTGCTCACGAACAGAGACAGGAAAATACCACCTGGGCCGTGGATTAACAGCTTAACAGCTAATGTGGTTCGGGCAGGAACGATGAAACTCCGGCTCACAGCTAATCCACGTAGAAACTGGAACAAAAACGTTGACACAACAGACAACACAACCATACCCTCCATGGTTAATACTTACACCCAATCCAGCGCAAACGTGACGTGAACGAGGGGTTGGGGGGGGGTCGGTCAAAGCGATTTAACTACCGTATTCGCCGGGGCATAAGCACCACCCAAACGACAAAGTGTGAAGGTTATTCACTGTCACATGAGTTTTTTTGGGGTGTTGTACAATCGCTGTGTTGGAATTAAAAATAAGGTTCCCTCCATTTTCTACGTCCTACTTTTGTAACTGTTCCTTTGTTCTCCAAATTTGGCATGGGGGGTGCGCCAAACTCACATCCCCAACCTCTTCCGAATCGACAAATTCGCAAGGTTGTGCTGTGGGTTGTGTGCACTCACTTTTTTGTTCTATGTGTTGTTAAGAGCGGAAATGCGCCACAAATTGCATTCCCACCCAACCAGGGCATACAGAGGATTGGCGGAAAGCTCTCTTCATCGCGAGAACGAATCCACAGTTGTACCAGCACCCACATGTAGAAATAAAGGAGATAGAGGTTAATTTGTATCCGCGAGTACATAGGGTGGCTAATTACCTAGGATTACGAGAAAAATATACTGTATAGTGCTTATGCCCCGGTGGTGCTTATGCCCTGGCAAAAACGGTAGATAGAATGGTCTATGACACTCGCCTCCACATATGTCAAGCGTGAAACCAGCGGAAAACCTTTATTTTTTTTAGGGGAAAACCTGCTGAGTTCTTGGGCACTGGACAAGAATGTAAGGATGGTTTGGTTTATTACCACCAATCAAGCTTAATATTGTGAGAGTATGGAGATGTAATACTCGTTTTCCGATTTTTGTTGTTTTTGATTGTCTAAACAGCGTATCCAACGTACTAGATTATGTACGTAGGCCGGAACTGCAATGACTCACTCTCTCGCTCATCCCTCGACGTCGAACAATCGCTCTCCGTCCATGCCATGAATGCGACATGCTACTATCATTATGCCGAAGCCCCTCGCTCTCGAATATCTCTCCACCGTTTAGTTCAGTTTCCATCATCTTGCATTTATTCGATACCGCCCAGAGAATGCCCATGACGACTGTCCAACGCGCGTTATGCCGTCATCCGGCGGCATTCGCATCCACGACACTCGCATCGATGATCGCATATGCCAATTACGTCGAGCACGACGCATCCTCACGCTCGTCGTCCACGTCATTGCCGCGCGATAGGTACGATCCGAACATCCTATCGGATCACTGGGGGAATCGTCCAATATCGGTCATGCGACGTATGTCGTCGATATTCGTCGAATTGTGTCCCATCGCCTCGAGGTACCTGTACGAATATCACGCGTTGCCTCGACTGTTGGGAGGCGATGGCGGGGGGGGGGGAATGGAAATCGAATTATCGATCAGACTGCGCGAATCGCTAGCGAGGTTGGGACCGACGTTCGTCAAGATCGGACAGCAATTATCGATTCGACCCGATTTGATATCGCCCCGTGTGTTGTACGAGCTGCAAAAACTCTGCGATGCCGTGCCGCCCTTCGACGACCACGTCGCCATGAGGACGTTGGCGGAGGAGCTCACGACGTCGTCGTCATCGTCGTCGTCGTCGTCGTCGTTGAGGCGGGGGTCGGGATTGGACGATGGGTGCGACTCGGGCATTGCGTCCGGAGATGTCGCCGCGAATGCGACGGCCGAGGAATGGAGTGACGACGTCGTCAATTCAACGATATTACGCGTATTCGAGGAAATGCCCGTCCTCGTGGCCTCGGCGTCGCTGGGTCAGGTGTACAAGGCGACGTTGCGCTCGAATGACGACGACGTATCGTCCGAGAATGCGCGCCGGTCGTCAACGTCGTCGTCGAGGAGGAAGGAGGTCGCGATCAAAATCCAACGTCCGGACATATTGGACACGGTATCGCTCGATCTGTACCTGCTGGTAACGTACGGCAGGTTGGTCGACGGACTCTTTTCGTTATTTACGAATCAGATTCCGTATCACGAGACCTTCCTTAATGGTTTCGCGAATGGCGCGTACATGGAAATGAATTACGTAACGGAGGCGATGAATCAGGCATACTTTCGTAGCGAATTGCATTCGAGATTCCATCGCGGGATTACCAACGGCAACGAAAATGGTAACAGCAATACCGATCGCGGTAACAACGATTCCCCCGCCACGACGAATGGCAAGATGAATGCGAACGAAAAGTACGGTACCATCGGCAACATGCTTTCCCTATTACGCGACCGCATAGCAAGTCGCGGATGGAGGAGGGAGCACGTCGAGAAAGTCATCGTGCCGATGGTATATGACGAATACACGACGGAACGCATACTCGTTACCGAGTGGATCGATGGCATGCCCCTCGCACGCGCCCCCCCGGAACAGATACGTTCCCTCATACCCGTGGGTGTCGAGCTATTCCTAGTGCAGCTGTTGGACATTGGTCGCTTCCACGGTGAGTTTGGTGACGTTATATTATTCGCGCTGTGCGTTTTACTCTACATCGTATCCTTTCACGCCGGACGTGCGCGTCGCTCAAATCGAGAGACTAATAGTGCATTTCTTTGTTGCGTCCCAGCCGATCCTCATCCTGGTGAGTCGTTATGCACACGCAACTGCCTTGTGTAACTATGGAGTTTCCTCTCATCAGATCCTCGGATCTCACGTTCTCTCTCTTTTGCCTGTATTATGACTGGTTTTTTGAAACCCGACTGGCGCAGGCAATCTATACGTGACAACGTCGAGGGTCGACGGCGTCACTCCCACACTTTGCCTCCTCGACTTTGGCCTGATAGCGCACGTTAGCGAGGATGATCGGTCGAACATGACGCGTGCCATAGTGAATCTCCTCCAGGGGGACTACGACACGCTCATCTCTCGCGATGCGAAGGATCTTGGCTTTCTACCCCACGACATGGACGTCACCGAGGTGAAGCCTGTGCTCAAGAAAATACTTAAGGAGGGTCTACTCGAGTCCGGTTCGAACCTGCACGATCGGAAGCGTAATCTGATGGCCATATCGAACGAGCTGAATGAAGTCTTTTTTAGGTATCCCTTTAGGTTGGTAATAGAAAAACGCGATATTGTTGGTCTTTGCTTGCATGTAATTGCGGTGCCGACTCTTTTCGTAATTCGAACTGACAACGACGTCGTTGTATCTCGGTACTCCTCAGTGTACCGCCCTTTTTTGCATTGGTGACTCGAGGGCTTGGGTTGTTGGAGGGCATTGCTCTTACGGGGTGAGTCATTATCAACCCAACACTCCAAACTGTCTTATTTCCTGTTTTCTTCTCTCACGAGGCCTGATTTCGTCACATGCAGCGACCCATCTTTTGATATCTTCCAGGCAAGCTACCCGTATGCAAAGCGTCGTGCGATCGAAATGTTCAATGTCACCGATTATGGAAAGATGTTGAGGTGGGGCCGCAATCACGACGCACATAGATAGACAGATGAGCGATTTTATGGTATGATGGCTCATTCAATTGACACGTATGTTTTAGCCGACGAGCGATGTCCACAAATGGACGATGGAGTAAGATGTAGTAGCGGCCTTAAGGCAAGGTCCGAGGTATTACTGAAAGGGTTCCGGCTCGCTTGGACTTTCGGAGAGTCGTTTAAATTTTTGCCACAAGTCCCCATCGAGCACTCCCCTCTGCTGTGATTTCGTCATGTAGAGTATCAGATTGCATGCATTTGGCTCCAGCAGTGCGCTGGCAATCACTTGGGCCAAGTCGGCCCTTGATACGGGCGTGATATCTTTGTTCATCTATTTTGGTTAAGGGTGGAGTAAAAATGATTATATAAGCTCATTGTGCAAACTATGATATCGATGTCCTGCTTAACTTGGCGCACGATCCTTACCTTTTGTAAACGGACAACGCTCGAGTCAGTGCCAAGATCAGCATTGTAACCCGCAACTCGTATGATTGTGTAACTAAGACAATTCACAAATTGATATATTAGTAAACGTATGGTGTGAGCGGGATCGATGTAGACGGTCGAGACATGGAGTAAGGGGGGGGTGAGCAATACCGAATCCCAAAGACGATCGATGCAGAACCACTCACCTTAATCCGCTGAGCTTAATCATCTCTTCTCCCATGTACTTGAAATAAGTTTCCGATAAAGTGCGCTTGGTGCCGTCGGTACTACTTGTGTCAGCCATATCTTCGTCATCAATGATGCTATATGAGGAACTGGATCCAACTTGAGATGTCACCAATCTATGGAGGTCGTGTTTCACCATAGAATCACTGACGACTGGGGGTATTCTCGCGTCCGACAGGTAAACGAATTCCGGCTCGGGCAGTTCGCGGTAAACCTTGATGTAATCCAACGCCAAATAAAATTTGCCCCAGCCGGTGGCGGACGTCGTCCCGCCGTGATTCCCACCGTTGCTCTTGCCCCGATACCTGAACCCGAGCTGACGAATATCCCGGCCCGAGAAGGGCGGGATGTCGCTCCTCCCGAGCGCGCGTCTCATTCGTTGGGCATCCTCATCCCCGTGGGATGACGTGAATTGCCTCATCCTAGGACGGAAGTCGGCGAACGCGAGGCGGACCGTGATCCATTTCGCCCGCGGCATGATACCAACGTCGTTGCCATCCGTCGTATGCGTCCTGGACGACGTCTTGAACTCGCGGACGTATTCGACGCCCAGTCGTTCGTATGCCTCCGTCCTAACGAATGCCTCGTACACGCCTCCGTCGCCACAAACCCGACACACCAGTCCCGCGAAGCCTCCCGAGCGAAGGTCGATGCCCTGCGATGGATCCCCCCGCGATTTGAGCCTCGCGGACGCGATGGCCGATACGCCATCCCGCCTCACCCTGCCCACGAATATGCCGTGTCCGAACTTGTTCCGCCTCCACGCGCACTGGGAAGATATCGCGGGGGACGGCGAATACGCACCGGCACGCTCGTCGCGTTCGTCCCACCCGCCGGCATCGACGTCGTTCCCATCGACGTACCCGTCGTCGATACCGAATAGGTCGATGTCGGCGGGACGCTTGTCGAATTTGAATAACACCCTCTTCGAGGACTGGGACGCGCCGTAATCCGCGTGTCGTACGTTCGCGTACGCGTGGAGGAGGTTGCGCAGGCCGACGGAGTCGATCGTGCGCGCATTCCGCGTTCGCACATCCAGGACGTCCCCCGGTCGGTCGTTCTCGTCCTCCCCCATTGGGATGCGCCTCCTCCCGCCGCCGCCGCCTCCCCCCGCGGCGCAGAACACGATCTTATCGACGTCGGTCACGGCATACTCGAGACTTTCCACGTCCTCCAGATCCCCCTGGCAGTATGTGACGCCGGTTCCCAATTTGTTCAACGTCGACGAGTACAAATCTCGTACCAGCACGCGCACGCGCACCTTGTTCTCCAATACGAGGCGCTTGACCAACACCCCGCCGAGTGCGCCGGACGCGCCAACGACGAGTACCTCCGGTCGATAATCCTCGTCCGACGACGACGACGACGACGACGACGCGTGGGAGGGGGATCGCGCATTATGCGTCCAGGACGACGATGCGTCGAACTGATCGTCCCGTAGCCCGGTAGGCGTTCCGCGACTGCCGCCGAGTCCCAACCGATCGTCGAGGTGATAATCGTAATAATATATCGATCGTCGATCGGGGGATAGTCGACTCGCCGGATTACTCGTGATCGCCGCGGCGAGGTCGATGGCGTTCTCGACCGTCGTGCGCAGCGTCTTGCCCGCGTTGTAGGGATTGATCATGTCGAGGATGCTTGACATGGGTTTCGTCGTCGTTGCGTCGTTGTTTTCCCCGCCTTCGTCGTTCGTCGCGGGTATGGACGATGCGTTCTCGAATTGGTTCGCATCGCCGATCGTTCGTCGTCTTCGCTCGTCGTTCGTGGTCCCGTCGTCGTCGTCGTCGTCTTCGTCGTCGTCATCATCATGACCCCCGTCGCCATCGTCGTTCGATGCGCGACGACGTCCACTGGATCTCCTCCCGTCGCTGTCCGTCCATCCGCGAAATGCAATATCGATCGGAGGCGGACGATTCGTCGCGACAATGCGACGATGCGATCGCGATGATGGGTGGCACGATGATGGACACAACGTCAGAGATGACGAACGAGGCGCGCCCGCTAGGAGGAGGGACATCGCCAACATCATCGTCGCGAGATTATGCGAATGCGTCGACGACGAGAGGCGGTGGGGGCGGTGGCGGTGGGGGGCGTCCCTCCCCCCCCACATCGGGAGATTCGAATTCATTCAGAGAGACCAAGACCGATCGATGAGAGAGCGTTATCCTTGGGATGTTTTATGGGCGTTCGAAGCGGATGTTCCCCGGTGGTGGCAGCGCCGGCTGCGCGAGACCCGCGGTCCATGGGGTTGTGGTGAAGAAGATGGCGATGATTGAATCTATGTTTGGGCGGGAAGGAGGATTGAGATAGGTATCTATTTATCTAGCAAAAGTATTCCCCCAGAATTCTCGAGAATCAGTACAATTTGCGATATTTCATGGATTATTCGCGAGATCGAAGATATCAAGAATCTTCCGGACGGCCGGCCGCCGACCGTCGCGTCCTCCGTCCGATCCGTCCTCCATAAGAACAAACCAAAGTTCTCCTGCTGCCTTGGGGTGGTGACCAGAAAGCTCTCTCTCTCTCTCTCTCTCTCTATGGTAGAAGAGCGAGGTCACCAGCATCGACCGCCCCGGGCCGGGTCGCGGCGAGAAGATCGGAGGACCATGGTCGTCGGCACGCGTCGACGCCGCTCGCCGCCATTTTCCCGATTCCCATCCCTCCTCGTCATCCAACTCCTCCTCCATCATCCCTCCCCCGAATACGCCGTTTTCGCCCTCACGATAACGACGTTCAACATACTAGCCCCGGTCCATCGGTCCATGACCGACCAGAATCATCGCGAGTCCGAGCGAGAGGATTGGTGGCGCCCTCGCGCGCTCGGCGTTGCCGATTACATCTCGAAACGACTCGATACGTCCGACGTCGTGCTACTCCAGGAATGGTGGTTCGACGACGAATTCGCGTCGATATTCGATCACGTCATGGGCGACCGCTTCGTACGCGTCGCCGAGCGTCGTCCGGGTCCTGGGAGACACGATGGCATGTGCTGTCTAATACGCAAGACGGGGAGACTCGAATTCGTCAGGTCGAAATTCGTTATTACCGGACCTCAGAGGATAGCGCAGATCGTTCATTGCAGGGAACGACGTCCGTCGACGAAATACGATTACGACGATGCGCACCATCGTCCGCGGGACGTGTACATTGCGAACGCCCACCTGTCGTACCCTGGCGATGCGGATCGAAAGGTCAACGAAATGAGACAGGCGAACGAGGCCACGATAATACTCGACGCATTGACGAATGCCAGATACGAATGGTTCGATGGCATCGAGGGGAAGGGGGATGGCGACGACGACGACGACGCGAATGCCACCACGAGGACGGCGAAAGCGAAATCGAATACGAGTAATGCGTGTGCTACGACGACGTCCGATGACGAAAATGATGGTTGGCTCGAGGGCATATGTGGCGATTTCAACTCCGACTCGAGAGGACTCGCGGCGTCGATCGTGGAATCTCGCGGATTCGCGAATTGCGCCTCGGCGCACGCCGAGCAGGTACTCACCGGAGGCGTGGGTGGTAGGGTGAACGTGGGCGTGACGCACATGGATCATCTTGGGAAAAAAGTGAGCGTCGATCACGTTTTCCTACGTTCTGTCGTTCGTGGCGGCGGGGGGGGAAGCACGGAGGATGGGAGGAGGACGAGGGATGATAACAATAATCATCGATGCGCGGCGCTCGCGTTGGGTTTTCTGGACGAACGCGGCACGAGGGTACTCGGGGTTCGACGCGGTAACATACACCTCGAGGGCAGCGCGGTACTGTCGGACCATCGTCCGGTGACGGCGAGGATCGATTGGCCGACGATATCGGATATGGACGGTAAGAGGCATAGGAGACGGGAAGTGCTGAATTCGGACGTGTACTTGAATGCGACGATGCCGCTTGATCCTTTGGAACCGGCGTGGGGCATCATCGACGAATGATAGGGAATGGTATATATATAATGCACATATCATGTTATCGTTGTGAGTATTTCGATATTTTTTGGAGTCTAAGCGGAGAATTCGGGCGGGAATTTGCGGTTTTAAATTTATCGTCATTTATTTTAACCGCGAGCTAAGCTGAGAGGAGGTCATTATTTTCGAACCGACCGATTCGAAAGCACCCGCCGCCCATCGCCTAGACAAAGTAGAATAACAATTAGATAAAACCGCATCGCACCAACAATGCTTCATCTAGACTGGAAGACTTTCTTCGCCGTGCGGGCCGACAACGAACAGGGAAACAAGGACACCTCGGTCTACACCGAAGCCTGGTCGCCAGACACAAATGGCAACGCGAGATTTCAAACTCTCACTGCTGACCCAGACAACGTCCTCCTTGCGACAAACAACGACAACAAAATCCATGCACTCCACAGCTTCAAAGTCATTGGATGATCCCTACTCCGCCCAACCTCCACCAAGTTGATGTGCCTCCTGGGAACAGGATCCAATGCCACCGCACTGCTCGTCGACAAACAAAGCCTACTAACTAAAAATGATCTCATCACACCAACAATAGACGAGCTATCGGAATGCTTCGACGAAGACGACGTAAATGCAGCGGCAATGCCAGCAACAACAGGAGAAGTTACCTATCCAGGTTCTTCCTCTTTCCTTGCCGCCCCATGGCTAGTCGACGTCATCTTGAACGCTGAAACGAGCGACCCAGCAAAGCTCATCCCGGCAGTAAATGCAGCAGCCATCGAATTTGACGCCGCACACGACAACAGCAAAGAATATATTTCCAAGGCAGCGAACCAAGCCGACGGCTTCATCCTCTGGGGGTGGGGGGTCAAAGAAAGCAGAGTCACATCCGCCAAGCTCACGATGGACCCACACGACTCGGACTTAGAACGTTTCCGCCTCAAACGACACCGTTCATGCATCACCCAAATGCCATGGACCAACATCCCAGGGGGCCTCTCACCTCCCCCACCAGGAGCAGATGCACATGGTTTCTTCGCACCCCTCCTCGCAACAGTCACATGCCAAGTCGACGCCCAAGAAGTCCAAAACAACATCCTTTCAACACACATCGAAAACTTGGCCGAGAAAAGCGCACATGCAAAGAACAGAGTCAAAAACCTACACGACAGCATCATAAAAATGCTCCTCTTTGCGTTGGCGATGAACAGCGAAACAGTCCCGACAGAATTATGCAACACATGCAAATGAGTCATCAACAGCAAAACTGTCGTACTCGCCGAACAGGAAATAAACATCCAATTTGAAGCCACTGGAATGAACGACGTCAGCTTCCCACCAGGATACTCCACAAGCATGTACCACGGAACACTTCTTTGGTCGAGCCAAGACACACCAAGCAACCACAGCCCTTTCTCTTTCAATGAAGCAGAACCACTTCGGATGGAAGAGCAGAAAACCCGCCACCTCACGCTTCAACTGATCCTGACACTGACGGTCGACGAAGTAAAAGCATCAAACAAGCAAGAAGTCAATGCACCTTCAAATTTCAACGACA
>JALLBA010000760.1:0-18022 GCA_036939675.1 Cyclostephanos invisitatus
CAGGCCGGGCTTTTTGTCTATTTCGCGTCTCCTATGCCCCGGCTTTAACGGTAGAACTGTTCCAGACTGATCCTTTGCAAACCGTATCGGCGTAAAAAAATCACGGCATTATGCCCCGGCTAATACAGTACCATCGAAGGTCATGAGGGTGGAAGACACAAGGCGAAATAATGCGACAATTGCAACCATCGTTCGTTTGCCGCTCGTTGTTGGGCGTCGTCGCCACCATCTCATCGACGTCGAAAATCGCCCTCGGATTCCGGTCCTCTCCACTGCCACTTTCGTCGACGTCGCCTCGCCATCCCATCGTCGTCTCCATCGTCCGCGGGTGTAGTGAAATTCCATCCCCCTTCTCCCGTCGTCCTCGGTCATTCGCCCTATCCTCCTCCGCAGTCGTACCCGCTTCCGAAACTCGGGTGGATCGGAAGGTAGAGAGGACCCTCTCCGTCGCCATATTGGGTGGAGGGATATCCGGCCTTTCCTGCGCCTCCGAGCTGTTGTCTCGGCACAAGCAACAGCGATCTTCTCCGACACTCCCACGCCATTACGACCATCTCGAGGTCACGGTCTTCGATACCGGACGCCTCCGCCCGGGCGGTCGATGTTCGAGTCGTTTGCCAGGGGACGCACCGGCGACGGTGAAGAATAGGAGCAGCGGAACGTATCCAGTGACCACGACGAAGGACCGAGAGGATGATAGGGGCAATCGACGCGCCTGCGACAATGATGGAATCGACGGTGGCAGTACTTACGATTCCTCGATGCCGCAAGAGGTTCGTATTCCAATGAATATACAAAGGGCGATAGAAAATCAGGATGTGATGATGACGGAGATGGGACCGGTGGATCACGCCGCGCAAATAATGTCCGTACCCGTCACCCCCTCGTCCTCCTCGTCATCCTACGACGAATTTCGATCGCAATTGGAATCATGGCTCGAAATGGGGATCATTGAAAAATTCCCGAGGGGTAGCGTGTGCGAGTTGTGTGATGGGGAAGGGGGTGGTAATCCAAAGCTCGAAATATTGTGGGAGGATGGCATGTATTACGGCAAGGGTGGCATGGGATCCATCCCGATCGCGATGCGTCAGTTCTGCATGTCGTTCAATGGATATGGTGACGATTACACCGGACAGTCCTTCCGAATAAATCAGGATGTTTGGGTATCGCCATCGAACGGCGTGAAGTACATTGGCAATAGCGAAGGAAACGGCGTCGGTGACGTTGGCACGCGGTTGTGGGAACTTTGGAATGGAAAGAAGCTGCTGGGGATGTACGATCGCTTGGTCATCGCTCACAATGGAAAGTGTGGTGAGTTCTATTTGCGATTGGCACAATCGATCGAAAATCTTGAATGAGCGGGGTTTACATAGCGTTGCTTGTTCATTCGTTCTCCAGCGGATCGCATAATGTCCAGAACTCCAGCCAAGGCATTCCACTCGCTACTGCGCACTCAATTCTCGCCGTTCGTACCTCAATGGGGTGGAAATCAAATGACGTTGAACTCGATATACAGTTTGGCATTCGCGGTAAAGAGCGCGAAAAAAATAAGCAATGGCGGCGTTGACGGTAATGGTAATTTACATAGCTCCGTCGCCGAGGCATTGCGGAGATTATCTACCTCTTCGAATAAAAGTTACGATGTGAAAGTTGATGGCATCTACACAGTCGTGATCAAGAATGAGCCCAGTCTACGTCTGCTCTCTTGCAACACGTTGAAACATCATCATAAACAGACACCCAAATCGGATTCAAATATCGAAGTATATACTTTACTATCGTCTCCCAAATTCGGGAAACAATTCAAAGGACCACAGGAGAACCTTTCACCTGAATTGACAACGAAGGTGATAATGAAGCTTCTTGAGAGCTTGGAAAGGTCATTGGGCGTCGCGGAGGGATCTATCGTCGACTCAATCGTTGACTTGAAGTTACAGCTCTGGGGTGCGGCTGTACCGATGAACACGTGGTCGAGCACAACCGCGACGTCTAACGACGAAGGCGTCGTGGACGTCGACGGATTTGTTTACGATTCCTGCCATGGAGTTGGAGCCTGCGGAGATTGGATTTTGGACTCGTCTATCGCCGGCGCATGGGAGAGCGGGAGGCGATTGGCAAACTGGTTGCTCGTCAGCAGCCATGACGCGGATCTTGTAAGCGGGCCAAGTCTGTCAGTTGGGCTTCCCGATCGCTTGTCGAAGGAAGTAACCGGAAAGTTCGTGCCATCTCGTGCTTCAGAATCTGGGATTGGGACCATCCCCTCCTCTCTCAACGCTCCTTATTCAGTCTCGTCTGGTAACCAATCCGATCGTGGCGCGAGAGATCTTCCTCGAACGACATCACCTCCGCGTCGTCCTAAGGTCTCGAATATGAAGGACAATAACAGAAGAAGGGAAAACAATGGCAGGGACTCTACTCAGCCACTTTCTCGATAATTAAATCCACTACCAGATCAATCACTGAGCTGTCCCTTGAGAATTCTTACTACTGCTATGTCCTTGCTTGAACCAATTGACATAGGAACTTTCCCCATTTTGATTGTGTGAAGTATTCGTTGAACCACGAAAAAGAGATAATGATGCTATTGCGAGTCATCGCGAGCCGACGTATGCCATTAAATACTTTAAAAAATGAAAGAGACTACGTTAACTGCCCCGTCCCTAAAGACCAGCCCCCACCTTTTTCTGCCATAAATCAATGTTGTATCCTGGAAGATATTCCAATGCATGGATCTAACTTGCCTTGTGTGGGAATACAATTAACACGAAATAGATGGGATGAATAAAATTTTTGTCCGTCCCTGAAGCCCAGCCCAACTTTTTGCTCTGATGTATCAACGGAGACTTATTCCGTGGAAGCACCCTCCTTCTCCTGCTTCAAATGTTACATCTTTGGATGATATTTCAACACATAACACTCCCTTGCCAGGTGTGTGCCTTGGTGTATCGTCGTCGACCTCACCCTCCTCCTGAGCCTTGCTCGACAGCCACATACCAACAACGTCGGAATCAGCGATGTCCAACTCTTGAATGTCGTACATCTCCCGAGGCAGCTCTCTGTAAGAAGGTTTAAGATTTTCCGGTGCCGATCGTCTGGATTCATTAAAGAAACGACAATCATCGTGCCTTGGAACCATTCCTGGTATGGTAGGTTGATCTCCAAATGAAACATTTTCTCCAATCTTGTTCGAAATCATCGGCACACTTTTGACATTCGTAATGATCTGATTTTGCGAGACTGATCTGGTGTGATTCATCGTAGGAAGGCAGAAGAACTCATTGTCAGATCTTCGCGTAATCTCTTCTCTTGGTCCTTGGTGGACAGAGTTGATCATAGGAAGAAGATTAACCCCCCTGACATTAGCCACTTCAGTTTGCCAGTTCTTGAGAATGCACCCAATCTTTGTCGAGCTATAATAGTCCGCCATGTTTGGGTTGTCTGAAACTGTCTTCGATTGTTGGTACTTGTCCATCACGCAAGTTCTGCCAACGTCGCCTATTCACTGTGCCTTGTTTACGAGCGACAGGAGAGAAGCCCTCGTCAGGCAAATGCATGGCGGTGCATTGTTTGATTGATTTGTCTTCTAAGGCATGCGCACCTAGGCCGGCAGGATCCTTTGTAGGAAGGAAGAATATTCCTTTTGAAGAGGTCAGTTCGGATGTGATCTCCTACTTGGGACCTACCGTAGAAGCCGGGGCATAAGAGACGCTTCCCGCCAAATTTCTTTTGAATTCCTTTTGGTCAAAAATTGTCCGTAGACAAAAATCAGGATTTGATTTGGATTCTACACAAAGCTACGAGTCGTGATCAGATCTTATTTTTTGTCCAGTGACAATTTTTGACCAAAAGGAATTCAAAAGAATTCAAAAGAAATTTGGCGGGAAGCGTCTCTTATGCCCCGGCTTCTACGGTAGGTGTCTTTTGACTGAACAAAATGCCTTGTGCAATCACTAACGGAAGATATTTATCAAACAAACGTTGCAAATTTGGATCAAGATGATCCAAATCCGGATCAAGACGATTCATGTTAGAACAACCGTGACAACGACGGTACTAAATTGATCATGAGTTGGGCTGTGAAGGACATTGCCATAAAATGCCAACCCTCATCGAGCAGTAATGCAACCATTTCAGCTTGCTCTGTCTATGAAACAAATCAAGGTAGAAACTGTGACACTACACCATGTGGGTCCAATGCTTTTTCACAGCAATTCTGCCTACTTCCAGGACGATCTGTGAGTTTGTCTTGTCGGCTTCTTTTAGACAATATCGTCGCTTTTTTGTCTGACAAAATTTGTTCAAATGCTCGCCTACTCGTCTGAAAATCTGAAATGTGGTTGCCAGGACATAGAAATCAACGTTCTGTTCCTATTTATCGTCGTCATTCGATGACGACGTGGCTGACGCCGCCTTTTTTCATCTGCAAAATCGTATGGTAACTACGAGCAGGTTGAAAGACGCAGTGCCATGGTTGGGGTTAGGTATGCGAATGAGATTGATAAGATCACCAACATTTAGATTAATACATGGATAATAAGAAAAACTAACTAATTCACCATGGAGATATGATTGATGTTGCTGTTCTCCTTATTTTTGTAGTCATGCTCATCCTTCAATGAATTTTCGAGTGCCCATCTACGTAGTAATTCTTTCAATGCATCGGTCTTAGGAGACCTTTCACTCAACTGTTCAAATAAGGACTCTCGTACTGCCCCGGCCTTGGTTTTGTCAATGATGCATTGGGCCAGAAGCACACTGCTACGTTTCTCATTCAAGATGTGCCCGAGAACCTTTCCCATGAAAGCTCCAACTTTCTCAATAAAAGGCATCTCTGTCATAGATGTATCATCAATTTCCTCTGCATTCACAACGATGGTGCGGGCCACACGCACGATCGCGGATATTGCAGCCCCCAAAAGTTGCTTGTCTCGTTGTGCCAGCACGACCGACATGGAATGAGACATAATATCTTCTTCCATCTGGCTCGGATCTACGGTCTTCATACTGATTAAAACTCTTTCAAACAATGATGCATCTCCATCAATGCTCAGACAAATTATTGAAGTATGAAGGAGCAACGGCAAAAGAGCCATTCTAACTGTCCGATCCAAGCACTCGAGGACTTTGCACATTTCTGACATTTGTTCCGTGATAAAGGAATCACCGACGGACCGAATCGACAGCCATTCTGCAAAAATGCGTATGACAGAGCTGGCACAGCAAATGAGAGCCGCCCGGGTGGAGAGAAACTTGGACTTGTCTTCGAGAACGTTGACGTGTCTTCGCTCATCCATGAACGGCGAATCGTCGAGAAGTCCAGCAGGGTCCGGAGCAGATATCGGAGATCCCACGTTCATGATTCCCGAAACGTCGAGATTTCTGAGCGTGTTATCTTGGTCTAACAGCGTCATCAGCGATGGAACGACGGTGATGGTGATCCAATTGATCAAAGACTTAAGCTCGGCGGTCAACTGCAGGGGAACATCACCTTTCATGGAGCTTTTGTGAATCAGGAGTCTTCCGTAGCACTCGATGGATGTGCCCAGGTGCCGCATCAGTCTCAAATCTCCGTTTGAAGCCTGACATGTGCACATAACATGGAGGTCATGCGAGGTATAACAGAAATTCTTTTGACAAACAATAGGAATATTAGCGCAACTCACGATCCGAGCTTTCATTATCCGCTCGGCCGCGCTCTTCGAAGTTTGCAGAGCGGATATAATCGCCTCGAATGCGGTTTCCGACTTCAGAATGGACGCACGCAAGGACGCCGATGCGAGATGCGATCCTTTTAAAACATACCCGAGAATTCCCAAACACACATCAATGTCAAGCATCGGAAGATTCTTGACATAGGCATTGTCACTACGCCGTCTTAGCCGACTGGAATTCACCGATATCCTCGTTACAATGCTATTACTCGGCTCTCTGGCGTTACCTTCGAAATGTTGCCGAATTGACGATGCAAGGCACTGCACAACATCTTCCATCATACCCCATTGGCATAATAGGGCGATATTAGGGCTGAGATCAGTATCCACGCACTGCTTCGTTGTTGCGTTGCTCGTCTTGCGCAATTTGTCGATTATGTGAGCACGCAGCTGTTCGCATTGTCCTTCTCCTAGTTTTCCGGCGCAATTTAAAATGGCAACGACGGCGCGAGAGCAGTCAGCGGATTCGCCATCGTCCAATTCGATGTCGTCAAGTTTTGACACAAAGTGTAGGTACAAGTCGGTGAGGACATTTCCAGAGAAAACGCCCACGAGGCTCTCGTGGGCTTGTTCGTTCTCGGATTCCTTGAGTTCAGCCTCGATGGATTCCCACAGAATTGATACGCCTTCGGCGATCGCAGCCATCATGGCCGTACTCGAATGTCCGCCCTTGCACTGGATCGATTCGACCTCCGGCATCGCGAGGAGCATGCCGCTCAAGTCCTCGCGATTCATCCTCTTCTCTTCAATGACAAAATAGCAGAGGCATTTCGTGAGTGCTGCGATCAGCTTAGAGATCGAATTGACGGACAGCTGCGATGACGCGTTGCGGTAAAACACGACCGCCGCCTGAGGGCTGTCCGTTAGCAGCCTCATCGTGCGATTGACGATGTCCGTCATAGTTGTCTTGCGACCGGTCGGGAAGAATGAATTGCTTAGCAGGTCCGAAAGGGCACGTGCCACCGGACCGCGTGGATCGTTGCGTCCGCGTCCCTCGTCCGCCAAGCGAGCGAGGAGGTGATTTGCCGGCACCACGTGATAGTACTTCATCCCGCGAATCTTCTTGACCAAAAGTAGCATGTTAACCACGGCGAGTCGGACTTTATCGGACGTGTCGTGGATCAGATTTCCGATCGAAGGAAGAAGTGGTCGCAACACAGCGTGGGTCCTATCGTTCTCCAGCAGGATCGCGATGGCATTCACGGCCGCGGCTCGAACGGCGGGCGACGATGCGTCTGAGGCATGTACGGCGACGATTTCTGGATTATAGTTGATTGACAGGATTGCAACATGCTCGTGAGGATGACAATAGTCCAATACCGAGGAAGGTTCCAGAGGATTAAAGAAGTAGCACTCGGGTCGTATTATATTCACGATCAAGCAACGTGCGTATGTACGATATTGGTATCATCGCCCAAAAGCAACCGAGTAACCTCGCCGTTGCCGCGCTCCCCGCCACCCGCACGCACGGTATCTCGTCCTTCATGGACATGACCAGCGCCCCCATACTCCTCTCGACGACGGCCTCCGTGTATTCCTCTCCCGCCCTCGGATCGCGCAGGGGGAATGTATCGGCGAGGACGGCACACGACCTAACGCGCACGCGGGCGTTCGCGCTCGACAGTCCCCTCCAGAGCAACGGGCCGTACGTGCGATGTAGCATCGATTCCACGTCGTGCGCCTTCTTATTCACGTGGAACCTGTCGAGTACGGCCCTGGCGGATTTGGCCGTGACGGACGACGACGCGTGCATGGCGTGGTACATTAAGTCCTGCAGGGCATTCTCCTCGATGGACGATTGGATGACCCCCATCGCGTTCGTCGCGGCCGTCATGATGCGCCTTCTTCGTTCGTCCCCCCCCTCATCATCATCCTCCTCTTCCCTTCCCTCGCGACGATTGTCGTCGTCGTCCGCAATCATTTCGGTCGACGCCTTCCACGCGCCGTAGTAAATCTCTGCGTACGCCTCCAACACGCTCTTCTTCGCCCCGGGTATCTGCGCCCTAACGGCACCGTGAACCTCCGTAACGAATGACGCGTCGACCAGGAACATGTGTCCCACGAACCTCCGTCCCTCGTTGCACCTCAGGAAAAGGGGATTCCCCACCGTCCTCAGAAGGTGGACCTTCAGGCTCGATATGCTACTGTCGTCGAAGTCGAGCAGGTCGATGGCGGTCCGTACCGAGGACAATCGTCGCACGTCGTCCCGCTTGGCATTCGAATCCAGGCATCGTATTAGCAATAGCGGGACGAGCTGCGTCACCATTCGCTCCCGATCGACGAAGTTCCCGTGCCACCACAATTCGCACATGGAGAATATCGACGATTGCGTGCGCGACGCGTACCTCGACCAACGCGACGACGACGACGACGACGATGAGTGTCGTCCCTGCTGGAGGGGAAAGAGGAGGTCGTGCAACGTCCCACCGACCTCGAATGCCTCGTCGACGACCTCGATCTGTTTCGTCTGCCGCATTGACGACGACGACGCGCGTTGTTGTTGCTTGTGCTGTTTGCTCCCCTGCCTTATCAGCATCCCCCGAAGGTACGCCTCCACTACGTTCGCGCAACATCCGAGGAAACGCACGGCGTCCTCCGCCTCCTCCGCCATCCCGTCGTCGTCCATTTCGTTGCCACCGCCTTCGCCGTCGTCGTCGTCGTCATCGCGCATCGTCGGATGGGAAGGGAGGTACTCCTCCCCCTCGACGATGCGGGATACTGCAATCATCATCCCGCCGAATAGCCTGCGCGAACGGGATCTGTTGAACGTCGAGGAACGCACGACGTCGAGTATCCCCTCGCGCCACTGATTCGTCGTGGGACACGTCGCGTTGACCCTGGCGATGTCGTCCTCCTCCCCACCTCCCCCCTCGTCGTCGTCGTCGTCGTTTCCCCCGTTGCCAACGTGCGCACCATCATCCTCGTCGTCGTGCTCGCATTCGTCGTCGTGCAGCGAGTCGTCGACGCGACGACGATCATTACGGCGGGAGGGGGGGTGGAACAGACGCAGGAACGGAACGCAGGTATTCACGGACGATTCGATCGCGTCGAACAATTCCGCGTGCGTGACGACCGAGGCGGATGCGACCGCGGCGGCGGCACACCTCTTCGTCTTCCCATTCCCATTCGTGCCGGTCATATCATTCGCGGTGGGAAAGACGACGCATTCGCCGTCGTCGTTCGCGACCGTCCTCACCCTCCTTGTCGTCGTCGTCGCCCTCCCCCTCCCGGCCGACGTCGCTGTCGGCACTGCCATTTCGCCGGCGGAATGGAGTCGTCGCGTCAACCGTCGGCGCAACTCTCTCTCGGAAAACGGAACCGAACAACACAAGGGCGCGTTGATCCTATTATTATTGACCGCGCCTAAGAGGTATTAGGAGGTCTTAGGACACAAAATAACTACTAATTCCTACGCCGACACGAGAGGTCATGGCAACGGTCAAAAAAAGCCGCGCCAAAAAAATATCAAGGAAGGAATTCATCGCCATCATCATCTGGCCGGAGAGCCGAGGAAGGTGCGACCCCGGGGGCCGGGTTCAGAGAGAGAGGGAGAGAGAGAGAGCAGTAAGGAGGAGGATAATAAATAGAACCAATCCAAAGAAAACAAATGCCGACGTCTCTCAAGAGGGCCGTCGATCGCCATGGTGGAGGAGAGGGGGCGGAGGGGACGATGACGACGGCGGAGGACAAGGGCCAAGGGGCGATCGTCGACGACGTCCAGCCACTGCGCGACCTGGCGCGTAACTTCGACATCGACATCGAGCCCTACCTGAGGGAATACCTCCAGTGGACGACGAAAGCTCCTCGTCGTCGTGTACTCGATCGCGTCGATGGCGAATACGACGACGAATACGACGACGACGACGACGACGACGACGACGACGACGACTATGGCGGGATCGCCGCGTCATCGACGACGACGCAGCAGGCGTTCGCGACCGCGGCATTGAAGATACAGACCTCCGCTTGCATATACGACAGGAAGGTGGAATACCTCCATCGCGCGACGTTCGTCGTACTCGACGACCTCGCTCGTCAGTCCACGAACGCATCGCACGATGGCGGCGGGAGGATGGGGGCTGGGAGGAGGCGTTATCCCCACATGGGCGTCGACGGCTGCGGCAACGACGCGGATGTGTTGGCATTCCGTCGTCACGATCCGGAAATGGAATTCTTGCCCCTCGACGACGTGTTGCCCGTCGATAGGTCGATCGGTAAACACGGAATCAACCTCGCGATGGCGGAGGACGATCGCGGACCGGGAGGGGTGGATGCGTCGTCGTCGTCGTCGTCGCGCGACGACGACATTCGCATGAAGCGCGACGTCACCCTCCTTTCCCTGGGTGGGATGATGTCCTCTCCGGACAACGTCGGGGAGGAGGGCGATGGACGTACCCCGTGCGCGATCGCTCCCTCGATCGCCCCGGGACGAGGAGGAGGAGGAGGACGCAGGCCCTTCCCCCTCGACGGAGCGAGTCCGTCGGTCATGACGCGCGCACTCCTGGCCAACCTACTGGGCGGGTACGGCGCCGACGGCGACGGAGGCTGTGGGGGAGCGGGTAGGGGAGGGAACGACTGCCGGGGGGGAGGGGGGGGGAACCTCCGTCTGTTGGGCGGTTCGTGCGACGTCGGTCCGAATGGCGCGCTATTGATGCCCGGGACGGTGGCTACGTACTTCGTTAACGGGAAGGAGTCGGCGGCGGCGGCGATGGCAACGGGAGTAGCGGAAGCGTCGTCGTCGTCGTCGTCGTCGTCGGAGGTGGGCGTCGAGGTGATTTCCGCCGGGCGGTCCGCACCGTCGTTCCCCGGGAATCAAGACGATGGCACTAACGACGCGACTTTCGATTATTGCGACGACGATCACGGGGGGGTTGGATTCGAGCTGAATGACCATCGTCGCGACTTCGATGAGACGATGACAACGAACCTTCCGTCGACGACGGACGAGGATCGCATCGCGCCCGTTACCACGACATGCGTGGCGAACGACGAAGGACGATCGACGAAGGAGTGGTCGGCGCTGGGAGTACCCGTGGATCCATGGGCGACCCTCGATCCGCACGAGCCGTCGAACGACAGAGCGAGTCCGATCCGGATCGGGATCACATACCGCCTCCCCCCCGGTATGGACGACGACGACCGTCCCTCGGCGGCGGTGACGGGATCGAGGACGAGGGCGGACAACGAGAGGAGGGCATCGTCCAAGAGGAGGGGAGGAGGGGACGACGACGACGACGTCGGTCGACGATCGGCGGAGGCATCGCATCGTTGTCCGCGCGGCCGTCCATTCCTCGCCGATATCACGTTCGACGAGGCGATGATGGACGGAGACGACGGTGGGGAGGATGCCGGCCGTCGTCTCGCATTGATCTTCAAACCCGGTGTACTGTTATTCGGGGACGAATTCGCGCACGTCGCCAAAGCGCACGCGAGGCACAGGGACGCCGTCAGGAGACGACGGCGGCTGCTCGGGCACGAGGGCGAGTTAGGCGCGACGATGATCGGGACGAAAGATGTCCTGGAGGTCGATGACGATGAAAATGACGATTACGGAAGAGGAGGTGGAGGATTCGACTACGGTGGGTACGACGACGACTATAGCGCCGGTCCGACTGACGTCGATGATCCAAACCGATCGATCCACCGCAGCAACGTCGACTTTGATGCTATTGGGGATGTCTTCACCAATGCTGCCAGCGGCGGTGGTGGATTTGGATTTGACGTTGATGATTGCGATCGTCACGATGATTACGACTACGACGGCTACACGAATAATGATGGACGGCAAACGTTCGAGGAACTGTGTCGTGCCCACCTACGCAAGTTCGCCAAGAGTGCTGAGATATATGCAGCCGAGACCCAGCTTACGAAGCGAGTCGGGAGGTGGCAGATGGGCCTCGCGCCCCTGCTCGAGGTACAAGAGGACCGTCCTCAATTCGATATCCACCAAGTAGGTCGTCATATACTCGAGAGGATTGAGCGCGGCATTTCAGTCAGAAAGAGGACGTCGACGGGGGAGAAGAGGCTGGATTCGAGCTCGACAAGGGGGGGGGGTAAGAACAACGTCGTTGGATTCTCGACGATCGTACCAATGGATTGCGAGGAATTCGAAGTGTGCCGCGTCTTCCTCTCGACTCTGATGCTATGCAATTGCGGTAATATCGCCGTGCAGAAGGGGGCGGACGGTGATGACGTTGAATTGGTGGACTCCTTCAAAATCGAGCTGCTCAACTCGATATTTCGGCCCCCGATGGAATCGTTGTTCACCCCGACTGTGGATGTTGAATCATCGAATTTGGGCATGATTGATGAGAGTGGATTTGTAGTTGAAGAGTAATCTTATGCATTTTATATTTCGAAGTATAAACATATCTGGGTACAATGATGAGACTTGAAAGTTGCGGGAATATCTTAAGGGTTGTTATGTCACCAACTTTTCAATCATCTTTAAACACCCAGACCTGAGAAAGACTGAAGATACGCATACGGCCTCGTCATTACAGGAATGATATCCTTCCATCACCATCCCCAACTAATCATCCGGACATCCACATCATAAGTCTGGTCTTCGTCAACCAGCACACCTGAACCGCACACCTTCTCAAGCTTTTGAGTTACCCACCGCAATTCTTCGTAATTCCCCCCATTGAACATGGCGTTCAATTCCCTTAGCTCGGGTACCTCCTCCAAAAAATTTGTCCCATGAAACTGTTGAGAATCGGTAATGATGACTTTAGTGGGCGATTCACCCGCAACGAATGATCGAACAATTGCCTCATGAAGTCGACGACCGACTTGTTTGGCAAGTTCAGGATTATAGAGAACATCTGCCACTATCAGTATGTCGCACGTAGGAAGTGCTAGGGCAGAAAACAAATCAAAGTATTTTCCCTCCAAAGTCGTATGACCGATTCGGGGGTCATCATTTGCGCCATATTCTAGGAGCTCCAGTGTAAGGGGGTTGATGTCTGTCGCAATTACTCTCTTCGCACCCAGCAACGCAGCTGTCTGGGCTTCCACACCTGTGCCCGCGCCAAGCACTAAGACAGTGGCATTGTATATGGGTGATTTGTATTTAGGTGAGTGATGCATTTTCATCATCTCCTTCGCAGCTGAGATAGAGCCAGGCCACATAACAACTCCAAACGGGTCACCAACCCTTGCATCGCGTTCTGATTGATCAATCGACCACCATTCTTGTATGAGATCTGATGGCTTATCCATTTCCCAAACAGTTACGTCTAACGTCTTGATTTCATCTACACCCGAGTAAACTGTCGTAGAGAAATCTTCCTTTTTCGGTAACTGGGGTGGAACTTTGACGGCAATAGAAACCGTTCGAGAAACGATGGGCACTTTACCTATCTTTCCTCGCCTGCGCTCCCTGTAGACATTGGAACCATCATCAAGAACTTGGCTGCTCATCATCACATAATGCGATTGCTTGAACCGATTTTCGACGGGAGTGTTAAATGCAAGCGCAGAGATCGATAGAGACGATTGTACAAAAACAATCACTGCCAATAAAACTGCCTTCAGCAACTTAGAAGATTTCGGAGGTGATCTGAGTGACCCCACAGAATCGATGTCAGTGCAAGCTTCGCCAAGACTCTCACTCACTGACACATTATCGGACTGATGCATTGGTTATTGTATGTAAGACTTGGAAATGGGTTCGTTAAGGATCTCAGATTTCAACTCACAGCGTCCTCCTCTATCACCTGTTCCACATCATTTCTATGGACCCAGTGCCCGTTCTTAATCCTGTGATGCACAATATGACGTTCTTCTTTCGCTAGCCAGACATAATTCCAAACATCAGAAGTATCGACTGGACTTGGAGAAATTATAGTATCGACGCTCTCTTTGCCACATGACAAAAGATACTGCAGTTCAGTACTACTGCAGAATCCTGCTTCCCATTGTCGATGAAGTAAACTACCAAGCATGGGGCATCTCACGAACGCCACCTTATTGGGAATATGCACGCTCGTTTGACCAAACTCTGTCGTCACATGACGTGGGACAATTTTATCGATGGGTTTCGCCTTGTACGCTCTCATACGCTTCCCTTTCCACATGAGAGAGCCAACATCGTTTTGAAGACGGTTGACAAGTGTGCGGTAGGCCGACGGTGTTATTGTATATGCGAAAGTTCCCCAGACTGCAGCAGTTCCCCCGGGGGTCGTAAATTGAGGCACTGAAGATGCCTCTGTAGTTTGGCCGTCACCACCATGACCGTTCTGTTCTAGGTCTTTCTTGTTTGATCCGGAATTTGGGATGATCGAGTCCAGCATGAAGTCTTCACTTGTCGGGAAGGGGAAAATGACGCAGGATGCGGCATTTTGCATCGTATCTTTGTTGAGAACACTTCTTGGTATGTGATTATTGTAAATCCAAGCCATGTTGGGTAGCGAGCCTAGCCATCCGTAATATCGCATGTGGCAGTCGAATGGTGCTCCATCGCTAGCTTCGACAGTATCCCAAATCCTATTGGCACACTCACAGCTCCAACCTCTCGATCCTGCCTCCTCTGGCCTCTCGCCAGCATCGACTATGCCTGCGAACGCTCTCACATTGTCCTCCAAGATGAAATCGAACCCTCCATCTCCGTCACTTTTATCCAGAGAGCAATTCTCACTTTCACCAATAAGTGTCTTCATTGCCAGTAAATGAGCCAGTGTGCATGCCAGAACGCTCCTGTCTCTATTGAGAGTCTTGGCCTTGCGCCATAACTCCATGCTATAGGGTACAGCTACATCCTCGGCAGATCCCCGACGATGAGGAGAGATAGGTATGAGCGATGTCGTATGGTACTCAGCCCGATGTTTCTTCTTCTTCTTGGATGTCATGTCGCAAGCGTTATCTTCCAAAGGACGTGTCAACGTTTCGACTGCAATGTATCTAAAAGGATCAATAACTTTGGGCTTTTCAACATTTTCATCGTCAGTCCTCGATGCGACGTCCGCTCTCGACAATTTGGGGCAACTGCTGTCCCCCACATGCCCCGCAGTTTGCTCCGTCACAGCTTTCGCAATAGCCTCCCATTCCACCTCGGGTATCAAACCGGCATTGTTGCAATGCTCGAGGAAGGAAAGTCGATTCCTCAATTCGCGAGATGGAACGCCAGGGGAGAATGTGGGCGGCTCGAAATGCGATGCAAGGGAGGGGTGCGTTTTGAACATGCGAGTGATAAGCTTGTGTCGGCCGCCACTACCGTCGCCGGCATCCTGATCGCTCTTTGGGATGAGTGATATAACGAGAGGCCGGAGCTTACGCTTGTCCCTGTGGCGGCAATTTTTGTTCTGGCACACCATCGTCTACTACTATATAATGTTAAGGAATTTTTTGCTCCCTTCCCTCTGCGGGCGGATGCATCGGCATCGGCCGACGGCGCATCTTCCAAAAAATTATTGGACGTTGTCGACCGCGTCCGCAGGACGCAGGACAGGCGTAAATAGAGTTCCTTCCTCCTCCCTTCCACTTGCCCACCTTCCATCACCGTTGTTGTTTTAGAGAATAGTATGGTACCATGACAACCGACACCGACGCCAGCATCGCCGCCGTCGATGTTAATGAGTTCGATTTCGTCGTGAACGATCTCGAATCGATATCGCGTGGTGGCATAAGCGTTACATCGGACTTTATATCGTCCGAAATCGTATCGTCATTGCGACGGGATGCCGAGGCCCTCTTGTCGGCGGGCGCATTCGTCGATGGTGGATTACGACGGCCTCCGCCGTCTCCATCGCCGTCATCGACCGACGACGACGATGATGATGGTGATAGTAGCAATGATCGTAGTCGCGGTTGGTTTCGTAACCGACGTCGTCGTCGTCGTCGTCAAGGCGAAGAATACGTAGATCGTCGTACCGCGGTTGGGGGAGGAGGAAAAGGAGGACATGGCGCAGGAGGTACGATAGCGGAGGGGGGAGGGGGGGACGTATGTCCGACGACGATCGACGTTCGAACGAGATATTGCGACGTATGTGGTTTATTCGATGATGCCGATAATGAAAACTTCGTCGACGTCGGCGATCGCACATCGCGCGATGGATTATTGGACTTGATGTCCGATTTGCGCGAATATATCATGGTTCAGTTGAACGTCGAATTATCCGATAGTATGGAATTGCAATATTTGCATTATCCCTCCCCAGTTGGTGGTGGTGGCGATGGGGGGGAAGGGAACGGTGGTAACAACCGAGAAGACAACGACGATGGGACGAGGAGGGGGGGCGGCTTCTACGGCAGGCACCTCGATCGGACGGGGAATGAATTAGGACCGATGGCGAGGAAATTTTCGCTGTTGCTATACCTGAATGACGTGGGATGGGATGCATCGAGGGACGGGGGCGTGCTACGCGCATATGTACCGTCCGACGATCCGGTAACGAGGAGGGAGAAGGAGCGATTATCGCGGCGGTTGGATGATGACGATGGCCGCTCTATCGATAACGACGGCGAGATTGCCCGCGTATTGGACGTAGTTCCCGAGGGGGGCAAGCTGGTATTGTTCGACGCATCCGCCGTCGAACACGAGGTCCTCCCGACATACAGGGAACGGTGGGCCGTGGTTGGTTGGTTCCTGACGGAGGAGAATAATGACGCGAATTGCGATGGTGATAATTTCCCGATACGAGAGAGGGGAGGGGGGGGAAGGGCAGCATCGAATAGTACATTTGGGGGAGGAAGAAGAGAGGCATGGGCCGAACGTACTCCGAGGAAAAAGAGGAAGAAAAAAAGGCAAAAGAAATGCACCACGACTTCGTACTAGAGATGAGGGAGAGTCTCCGATGAGCGGGGGATAGAAAATGGTTAAATTACGTGGCATGGCACAATATTTTTACCATGTTTTAGATCATGTCAATCTATCTACACTATAAAAGATTAAAAGGTGTCGGTATCGTCGTTGTTGTCGTTATCGTCGTCGTCAGCAGGTACCATAAATATATCAGGTAGATCTGGTATGTAGCCGCTCATCCAATTCCGCCGTTCCCATTCCGCCATTCCGCCATTCCGCCATCCCGCCGTTCTGCCATTCCGCCTTTCCGCCCCATTTCGCCATGCCGCCGCCATTCCCCCATTCTGCCATTTCTACTTTTCCTACATCTCTTAGATGAGAGAGGATGAAGTTGTGTGCTTATTTTAGAGAGAGTCTAAAGATACACACAAATACAGACAAGCGAGTAGCCACGTCAGCAAACGACTGGCTAGGAAAACCTGGCGGGAGAATGACCGCCGGAGGACAGACCGTCAGCATCTAGGGACAGAGTGTACCTTAAGCGACCCAAAAATACTTGACGAGATCGTCGAGTCACATCATGCTGACGGAAGAAGGTACCGTGACATATCTTTCCAAAGATTTGGTTTTCCGCTGCTGCATGAGAGAACTTCATTGATAGCAAAACAGAGTAATAGCCATCACACCCCGAGGGGAGCCCAGAGATCGAAGGGGCGACCATCGCTGTAACCGAGACCTTTTGTCAGGGGTAAAGGGATGTGTCTGATGATTGATCATTGTGTCGTGCAAGGTGACAGACTTCATTCGAGATGCGTGCATCAAGGAATGACATGTGGGCGCATGCATCGACATGGATGGATTAAGTGGGGACATCGAATGGTGGGAGAGGATTGTGAAACATAGAAGTTTTTGAGCCGAGAGCATCCCAATCAGCCTTACTAATGCGATCACGGCTTTTCCGGCCGTTGAATGTGCCAAAGTAAAAGGGACCATGGATATATGTGTCCGTATGAGTGAGGTTGATGCTCTGTCTGAATGGAAGGAGTTTGTTGGGCTTGGCGTAGTCGCCAGAGGAGTCCGATGGTTTGACGAGGTGTGTATTAGATGAACTGCATGGACCTATCAAGTCATCGTGGGCATGATATTGAACACAGAACCTCTGGTTGATAGCATTGAACCTGTAATCAGAGGGATGAGAGATATAGAAGTCAACAATGTAACGGCCATCCTTGAGACACGACGGGTATAAAGCCATCGTTGGCGACAGAGCAATGCTAACCAGGCGCCATTCCCTGACTTCGACAGCTGTTCCTAAAAGACGTCGTGAGATGAAGAATAATCGATCGGTGCTATTGATGATACGTTGAGCCAGAATGGTCGCTGATGGGATTGAGGGAATGGATCGGTTGGAGCGGCAGGGGGAGGGCCGGTGTAAAACCCTGGAGGGGGCACCGGGGTTGCGCTGTCCTCGTCCGAATTCAAATTCACGGTACCATACTCCGGATTGAGTTCCCTCTGAACGACCAAATCTGGATCTGGGAAAATTAACTTTATCTACAGATCAAAT
>JALLBA010000761.1:0-14135 GCA_036939675.1 Cyclostephanos invisitatus
TCCCATAATGACGGTGCACACATCTGAGGTGGTGTAACTCCAGCTCAGAAAGATTTGTCATCCAGTATGAGAGTCTACATATGGGAATGGCGTTGAATAGAATCTGACCCAGATATCTGTTTGTGTGACTTAGTATCATGTTTGCACTAGATACTACACGATACCTTTTGAATTTTAAAGATATCTACCATATTGATGAATCTGGTATAGTATGTGGTTGGTTGTCTTTAACATGTACTTGGATCTTACAGCTGCCTGCTTCTTTGAAGAGGATGTAAAAGATCCTGGCAACTGTCCGTCACCAGCATACATCAACAATTGGCTATTTATCAAATCGCGACATAGTTTAGTGAGATGAATTCCCACCATCATGCCATGGCCTATGACAAGGTCATAAAAATAGTAATAATCATAATATATTCTAGTTGTAATGACTAATACCTGTCAAATAGTATATTAGTTGATTGTTGTATTTTTTTTTGCTGGGAGTGTGTCCCCATGGCAGCGGTAGGACAACGGCGTCCACCATGTTCAATTGATGCAACAATTCGCCTGCTGGTGGAATCGTCTACCCCTGCTCCTTTCCCGCTTCCTTCATCACCGCCACCGCCACACATCGTGCCTAAATGATGTACTTTCTGGGCAGACGTGGCTTGACATTCGATTTGGCATGGAGGGGGGCGAGCAAGCAGCGCTGATCCCAACAATAATGCTCATCTTCACCTCACCGTGATGTTATTGTCATCGCAAATCTTCCCGTACAAACCACTACGTATTCCTATGCAGGAAACACAAGAACACATGCCAAAACTCCCATCGCCATCAATGCGTCATGATTAGGGTGGTTTAATTAATAGTGATAATAACAATGAACTTAAACTTGGCTACATAGTCTTATCACAAAATACTATGGCTGGTTGTCGTATGCAACGGCGCCAAGAGTGGGGGACTGTGGCGGCCGTGGGACAATGACAGCCACCATGGTCTTATCGCAAAATTATATGGCTGGTTGTCGTATGCAACGGCGCCAAGAGTGGGGGACCGTGGCGGCCGTGGGACAATGACAGCCACCATGGTCAGTTGGTCCATGCTCAGCTAGCTTTAGCTTGCTAAAACACACATCACAACACACAATATCGACGGCAACATGCCCGATGGCCGATGCCCGGAATGGTACCACCTTGCGCACCTTGCCAATCAGCATGCCACACCTTGCCAATCAGCATGCCACAGGAGAACAGAGGGCAGAACAAGAGTTGAAGCAAAAGGAGAAAGTAGATGAAGAGAGGAAGCTGCAGCTGTAGATTAGTGAATGGAATGCAAAACAAGAGTTGCAGCAGCTGAGGATTAGTAAACCGAAGACAGAACAAGAGTTGAAGCGGAAGGAGAAAGAAGATAAAGAGAGGCAACAGCTACGTTATCTACCACATGATACATGGTAATCCCTCGTCAAATCCAACAGTATTCTATCCGAAGTTTGATCTCAATGATGATCGGGTAGACGTCCTATGACGCTGCCAAGAAGAGAGACAAACAACATAATTGGAGAAAAACTCTGTGAAAGATTGATCATCGACCACTTAACAGGTATGATACTTCCCAATCAAAACTACCTGTACAACAAAAGTTTCTACTTCTCGCCCTCCAAGCACGCATTTTAATCCAACTTATCATTATTCAGCTTAATGCTCCACGATGATGCAAAAAAATAAAGATGCCTGGTTGAATGTCCCTATGCTGATATCTTTCCGGACGAATTTCTTGATCAAACACGAGTGAAGTTACAGCTCTCCGTGCTTCGTACCCTTTACGCGGTCTGTATCATCCCTCATAGCATGTTCTTCACTAGAATACATGCAAACCGCTACTCCTGAGAGCACCAGAATCACTCCAAAAGCTGCTCGCCCCGGTTGGTTCACTCTTTCGCCCAAAATAGCACTTGTGATACTCGAAAATACCATGGCGGTCGCGTTGCATATTGGTACCGAAAGAGTTAGGTTGGAAAACGCGAGTGTTTTGTAATAAAGAAGTGAGCCCAGCTGATTTATCAGGTAAGGGAGCCAGATCTTGAAATTTGCGATGATAGCCAGCTTTGAAATGATGAATGCTTTCACCCTGCATGCATCATCGTTGATGTCGACTGTGTTGTGCGGCGCGCACCTTTCCGCGGAGGACTTTGTTTCAACGAAGCCCTTGCGCATGAGAGGATTCGTGCATCCCCAGAACGCCCCAACAAGTATGAGCGAGAGCGCCTCGGTGGCATTCAACATAGTTGAAAGAATATTTGCGTTGTATATCTGTTAGCGAAAAGAAAACGGCGCTCTTGGCTCTAGGCGCTTTCGGGGAGGAGCGCTTCTTTATATCCCCGGTAAAACGTCACCGCGGTAACTGCGCCGGAGTTCCATTGACAGTGCGTAAGTGTAGCGATGTTGAAAAGTGATCACAATATTGACCCTTGATGAACGCAATGAGGCAATGGAAGAAAAAGTAATAAGCCAAACAGCACCGGCCCTGCAATGTGTTACGAGGAGAGTGATGATGATGGAGGGTGTGGGGGGCGTGCATTAAATTATGGGCTATCGTACTTTATTTAATTCACACAATTTAATGTACGTAAGTAGAGAAAATAAATTAGTCATTTACGTAATACTAAAATATTCTGCCCAATGCTCGCTCGCCGGCCGCACAATCAGACAAAACCCCTTGTTCAAATTCGTCCGACGAAGAAGAGGGGAGAGCATGCAGGAGGAGAGTCCAGCATTGATTTTGTGATTTCATTTATTGGCATAAGAACGCTATCTCTTTTCAATAATGTCTATGGTTTATGGTGAGTTCGACTGGCGTTTCCTGGCGACGGTGTTTCTGATTATCGCTGCGCTTCATTTTTAGATCGATGCTTCATTGTCACCGACTCACGCATCGATTACTTGCTCCCATCGACTTTCCAGATGAATACGGCCGGCCTTTCATTATTTTGAAAGAGCAACAAGCCAAAGCGCGGGTGAAGGGGTTAGAGGCTGTGAGGGTAAGTTCAATATCGAAATATTACTTAGCGACTGCACGCATAGAATCTCACCCCACCTTGCACTTTCTTAAACACAATCCAGTCAAATATCCTCGCCGCAACCTCCATATCCAAAATCCTTCGCTCCTCTCTCGGCCCTAAGGGAATGGATAAAATCCTCATCTCCCCCGACGGCGATGTTACCATCACCAATGATGGAGCTACTATCCTTGAACGCATGCACGTGGATCACGAAGTCGCAAAGCTCATGGTGGAATTGTCGTCCTCTCAAGACGATGAAATTGGTGACGGGACGACGGGTGTGGTAGTCCTCGCCGGGTCCTTGCTGGAACAGGCGGAGAAACTCCTAGCCAGGGGCATTCATCCTGTTCGTATAGCCGAGGGGTACGAGAAGGCCGCGGATGTGGCGATCGAGCAGTTGAATGCCATCGCTGATAGGGTGATATTCTCGAAGGACGACGTCGAACCGCTGGTGACTACTGCAATGACAACCTTGAGCTCGAAAATCATTAACGTTGACAAACGCAAAATGGCAGAGATTGCAGTGAACGCTGTGCTAGGTGTGGCTGACCTGGATCGTAAGGACGTGAATTTCGATATGATTCGTATGGAAGGGAAGCCCGGGGGGTCCTTGGAGGACACGGAGCTTGTCAATGGAATCGTCATCGACAAGGATATTTCTCACCCCCAAATGAGCAAAACAATCAAGGATGCAAAGATGTGTATTTTGACTTGTCCATTTGAACCTCCAAAGCCCAAGACGAAGCATAAGTTGGACATCAATACCAAAGAGGCATACGACAAGCTGTTCAAGCAAGAGCAAGACTACTTCAAAGAGATGGTCCAGCAGGTGAAGGATTGCGGCGCCAACTTGGTCATTTGCCAGTGGGGCTTTGACGATGAGGCCAATCACCTTCTCCTCCAGAATGATCTTCCCGCTGTCCGATGGGTGGGAGGAGTGGAAATTGAACACATCGCTATCGCGACTGGCGGACGTATCGTCCCTCGTTTCTCAGAGCTGAGCGCCGACAAACTAGGCAAGGCCGGTCTTGTGCGTGAAGTGTCGTTTGGAAACACCAAAGATCGCATGCTTGTGATTGAAGACTGCGCCAACTCTAATGCTGTGACCGTCCTTGTGCGGGGGGGGAATAAAATGATTGTCGACGAAGCGAAGCGTTCTCTCCATGATGCCATGTGCGTTGTCCGCAATCTCATCAAGGACAATCGCGTTGTTTATGGTGGAGGCTCGTCCGAAATAGCATGCTCTGTTGCCGTCAGCAAGTACGCAGACACGGTTGCAGGTGTTGACCAGTACGCTATCCGAGCTTTTGCCGATGCCCTTGACGATATCCCCCTTGCACTTGCTGAGAACTCTGGCCTTTCGCCTATTGAAGAAGTTGCCGCTGCCAAATCGCGGCAGTTAAAAGAAGGCTGTCCCTTCATTGGTCTGGGCATTATGCAAGACCCAACCGAGGACGGATACCACTCCTGCAATATGAAAAATGTGGGTGTATTTGAGACATTGATTGGGAAGCAAGAGCAGATCCAGCTTGCTACACAGGTAGTGAAGATGATTCTCAAAATTGATGATGTTATTGGTAAGTGAATGCTTTGAACACAAATCGCTTCTTGTTAGCGTTCTCGCACGAACAGCGTGGTCAACTAACAGTTTTGCTTTCTTTCTACAAACAGCCCCCGCACATCAACAGTAAGAACCTAGAAGACTTGGTGTGAGTTTTACCTAATCTTCGTAATTGATCTTGAGCGGGCGTGCAAGCATAAATACAGGCTCCAAGTTCGATTCCCGGCTCTTGTTTTACACAGCCCCGCCCGGTCCACGGCCCCCATCTGAGACCAGGAGGCACGCAAATGTTTAAAATAAAAAATCTCTTTTCATCCCTATTAACTCAATCTCACGTTCATTTTGGATACTCCTAGCTCATTAGAAATCGATATCAAGCGGGTGTCCATGTTGCACTCACATAAACTCTCTTGACAATGACCCTCACATAAACCCTCTTGACAATGAAACATAGTTGGAACTTTCTATTTATCAACATATTTACATGACAGGATCCGGCTACAAATTCAATAGATTACATTACATCAGACACTAAGCGTACTGGTTTTACGGTGGTTGTAGCGCTCAATGTCCGGAAGGAGCAAAAATTCTCATGCTGGCGTTGTGCTCGAACTTCCGCGAACGACTTAGAGCAATGAGCGCACTCGTAGGAAGGAGACGGGCTCATTTGATGCTGCGGGTTCCCGTTCGTTCTTCCGCGTGCCGTTGCCATGGCGATCGCAGACGAAGACGGCAGGAATTCCATCGCGTGGCGCGATTCGTCCGATTCCGATTGAAATCTACAATCACATATCGGACAACACAGCGTTTCCGTCCCTCCCCCGATAGGGAATGGCAACGGATCAGCGTCTTTCTGGCCATGTCCATCGATCTCAACCTCATTCGCACCTGTCCGACAATGCCAGTCGGGCTTGATGTCTAGGTGCACTCCAAAGTGCTTGGCGCGCTGATGCGCTATGAGCGCACCCTCGTTCGGGAATTTCCTCCTCGTAGAAATCGGCAGTTGTTTATCGTCTTCCCGAGGCGGCGCCGTTCGTTCGCATATCTCGCACGTCCACAGAGGACCTGCCGAGATGCCGCAATCAAACATGGTCCCGTCATCGGATTGTTGTGTAACTACAAAGCACCTGTCACGCCCGCCGTCATCGCTTGTCATAGACATTTTCTCATTCCCATCGTTCATCCTTTTCTTCGCCTTTCTCCTCCTGGAACGCTGAGTTTCCGCATCCGGAGAACATAACTCCTCGTGATCGGGATGGACGGATGACATGTGATTCCTCAATGACCGACGTTCCCGGAAGGATCTAGGACAATATTTGCATGGGAATGAGTCAGCATCGTCGTCATTACCACGCGTTCCTTCGATGTTGAGAATTGCCGATACCTTCTCCCTTTCCGATCCATCAAGGTGCAGCGGATCAGTTTTGCGAGGGGCGTCGATGCCAGAAAACGCGTCGCGTTCCCAAGGAAGGAATAGATCGTCGGCATCGCTGTCGCGAGAAGTCGAGGCGGTAGGATGATGATCGCTCGCCCTCCCGAAGACGAGGGTTTCGCTACCGTTATCACCCCGAACCACGCCAGCACCGCTCCCGTCGCCTTGCATAATACGTCGATTGGCGAAGCTCCTGCCGCTCTGGTGCCTCCTCAGACTGTAGTGCGTCCTGCCGCCGCCACCCACGGCTTTCTTTACGGGAGATTCCTCCCCAGTGGGAGGAGGAGAGGGGGGGGGGACGAATTTCCCCCTTCGCAACAGGACCAGACCATGCCTCTCGGCCCGCTCGAGGCATTTCCACCTCTCGCACTGTCCGAAGACGAGTGTAAGGTGGAGCAATCCGCCATCGGCACTCATCCATCGCACCGCCGACGCGTGGAAGAGGTGGGCGAGGAATCGCGAGTGTAGGACGGCGTCCTCTGTTCCGAGATGGGGATGGTTGAATATCACGCGATCGTATGAGGAGGACGGGGTGGTCGATCCCGCGTCCGTCGAACTGCTCCCTATGACGTCGTCGTCGACGGCATTCACCCCGTGACACACGTTCGCGGACACACGAGATGAGGCGGAGGAGCAAGCGCGTATCCTACCGAGGACGAAGTCCGCGTCTCGGTACTTGGCGCGGAGCTCGTCGATGGAGTCGATGCCCGTACATGTAATCGAGTGATGATGATGAGAGGAGGAGAAGGAGGAGGAGGCAACGATATAGCGGCACGCGTCAAGCGAGTACGTGAAGTCGCCCTCCCCGAGGAGAAGATAGGACGTGCCCTTCGTCGTCGATAGGGTGTCTGATGCCCCCCGTGACGAGCCCGCATCCGTCATCGATATCTTCTTCTGAATTCCCGGAGGATGTTTCATTTTTCAGTTTCAGCACAATACCTATTATTTATGAGGGGAAGGTATGTACAGACCAAGGACAGACCAGCAATGGTGCGCCCGGAATTATTCCCCCCTCCCAAAGCCCCCCCAAAAAGGACCTAAAAAGAAGCAGGCGCTGGGCAAAAACACAGCGCAACGAACAACACCCAAGAGACAAAAAGAGAGAATCTTTTTGGCCGTGGTCCAGTCCCTCCGTCCCTCCCTGCACTCCATCGTCGTCGACGTCGTCGGTATCACGAAAACAAGATCCAAAACGACCATGAAGACCCCGATCCTCGCCATCGCCGCACTCATCGCCATATCGTCGCCGCAGCCCTCCAATGCTGAATTCCGACGATTCGACGGCGAAATCAACGCCGCGTCGAACTACGTCCATTACAGCGAGGGATACGTCGTGACGCCCGGCTACGTCGACGTATCCGACCTCGTCCTCGAGACGGTAGACGATGGAACGAAAGGGGAGGAGGAGGAGGACGCTTACGAAACCGAGGAGAATGACGACGTCTCGTCGGAAACTGTTACCGAGACATCAGTGAGATGAAACGCTCGAATCATTTTGTTGATTTTTATTATGCATGATTTTCGCCCTGAATGGTTCATGTTAAAAGGCTGACATATTCCCGGCCTCGCCTCTCCGTCATTACGCAGTATGTCGATATCGTGCTCTTTCATGAGGTGAGTACGTGTTTCGTTTCAATTATGTGACGTCGCATGTGTCATGTTGTGCGTTTCGATTTTTTGGGGGGATTCGAACTCATGCCTCCACACTCCACGCCCCCCCGACGACGATCGTCCGCATATAATTCCACCCGCCAACAACCAGCCTCCGTCGTGCGCGAATACCCTCCTCGGTTGCGATTGGACGGCCCTTGGCGTGGGGGCGGACGACGGCGTTGGTAATTTGCGCTGGTGCTGTTCGGGCGATGCCGTCGCCCTAACATTATGCGACGGCGGTCCCGAGCAGGAGGGACGTCTCATCGTCGATCCGCATAAATTCAAGGGCGAACACGTCATTCTGCCCGTGCCAACGTCGGGAAAATGGAAGAGAAACGTGATGACGGGCATGTTCGATCTGAAGAATGGCGGGGACGACGACGACGTTGGCACTGGGAAGTACGTCCTCGTCGTGTCGAATTGCAACGACGATATCGGTCGCAATCTCACCATTTCGGGACAGTACGTGTGGAAGTCCTCTCATGGATATTTGCCGGGGAATTTATTCGGCGAAATGTATTTCTACTCGACCTTGATCGTCGTGTATCTCGTACTATTCGCGTTCTATGGTGTGAAAATGAGCATCCACGGCGATGCCATAATCCTCATCCAAAAATGGGTATTAACAACTATAGGCATTGGTCTTCTAGAGGTTTTCTTCAAGGCGGGTGATCTGTGGGTGTGGAACGTCGACGGCGACAGGTTCTGGTTCTCTCTGTACACGGGTGTAATAGTTGGTGTGCTCAAGCATGCTATTTCGCGTGTTTTGATAGTGATGCTTTGCCTGGGATTGGGCGTCACGTGCGACTCTCTCGGGGGAAAGATGAAGAAAGTTGTCACGCTCGGCGTCGTCTATGCTGGAGTTGCGGCAGCGCGAGACATAATGACGGTACTCGCTATCACCGAAAATCAAGTCTTGAGCACAACTGTCGAGACGGAGCTATTGAGCGTTGTGATGCTGTTATCGCTCATCACGGCTCTCATCGACGTGATCTTTTACTTATGGATCTTTAGTGCATTGAGTGGAACGATGCAATACCTGGAGGGGATGAACCAGAGTCGCAAGCTAAAAAGATACCTTCGACTGCGTATGATTCTCCTCCTCTCGGTTCTTTTTGCCGTTGTTTGGACTGTCTTCGGCATTGTTGACTCGAACAACAACCAAAGGATAGTTAACGAAGAAGTGAACGGATGGATCCTGAATGCTGTGTGGGATCTAAATTATCTGTTTGTTCTTGTCGGGCTCTCCTGTTTGTGGGCGCCTGAGGCTGGAGCGAAGGAGTATGCATATGTCATGGAGCTCTCTACGATCGGGAATGACTTGGAATTCGATACGAACGTCGATGGTCCTGACAGCGATGATGATGAGGGTGGGCTGTCTAGACCCGGGGGGGGTTCTGATGCTTTTTCGGATGAGGATGGAGTCGACTTGGATGTTAATAGAGGTGTCAGAACATGAGCTGATAGTATGATTCATTTGAAGCGATGTAAAGATCAACCTTAGTGAAAATAATTTCGAAACATCCAATTTTGTTTCTGTGCCTACAAAGCTATCCGGAGATAAGTGGCAGCGGGAAGAATCGCTTTTGTTTCTCCCATTGATGCGCACAGATTATAAGCAGATGAAAATCAGTTTCCATGTTATGATCCGTGATGGCGCATATGGTGAGTAATTTTTTATCCCTGACAGCTATCGACGCATCCGACGATGCCAATGACCTTAAACCGCGGGATGAGATCATAACCAAAGTACTGTGGAAATGCGAGAGTATGGGTGCTTGTTCTTTAGGTTTTTCCATTCTTAGTCACGAATTACTATCAATTTCAAAAATCTCTGTTATACCCTTCGAGGAACAATGTCCTCATTTCAAGATTCTCTGCCTCGTCGACGTTTATGCAGGGAGTCAGCGTCCACACTTCCATATTCAGGATTTCAAATGGACCATTTGGGTGAGCTTTAGACAGAGGTGGGCTCTGGAAAGTTGCACAAGACGACGACGTTCCTCTAAGAAGCTCGGAATCAATGGCAAGTCCAAATCCTCCCTCGTTTGCTCTCTTAAATACGGAGTTCTGTGGGGGCAAGTCGCGCTGCTCATTTGGTTCATCAGCGCAGTTGTCCTCAGGAAGCGAGCCACCCCCAATCGCCATCATATCATGAGAGCAATATTGAGTAAGATCATTCAACCCACTCCAATGGAATACATCCAGCTCACTTTCTAGCTTCGCCTGGTCTAGGACTGAGTACTGTGCATCCTTCTCCGAACGAGACCGGCGCATTCTCCAGAGGAATGATTCGCCATTGCCATAGTAATTCCAATTTTTCCGCCAAGGTGACGACGTGAAGCTGCCAAAAACCTCCCCTTCCACTGTCTCGATGGCAATAAGCGTATGCTTAGCTCCGCGAATGTGCCGAAGAAGTGATGGAAGAGATGCTCCATCTCTAACCAAAGAGTATTTTAGCCAAAAGTTTTGTTCCGACACGGTCAATGGAAAAAAGTTCTGCAGACTCTCCATAAGCGGCGGCGAAAGTACATGTGGGTGACAATGAGTATCATTGGCAGATGTACCTAGTATTTTGAATCGGACTCCTTCTGCGTATTCATCTTCCAAGATAGCCCACGCGTTAGCGGCCCCGAAAGAGCTGCTACTTTCCATGTCCCACGATCCATCATCGTTCAATAGGTCACCGTTTACACGCGTTGTAGAGCTACATTCGTTTGACTTCCTGCCTTTAGATGATCCTTCGAATAGAATTCAATATTTTGGTGTGAATGAGTCATGGAGGAGTATTAAAGTGGTTGTCATAGATACGGAGTAAATTAAACAAAATACATGACCTCACCTGTATAGATGGTTTCTAGACGATGGGACGAGTACAAGTCCTCATTCGACAAACTCCGCAAGATTTCTGATGAATGCCTTTCAAAATCGATGTTTTTGATGATGAAACTATCATCGAAGGCCTCGATTGGAAGATTCGCTGGGATGGATGAGCTCCTTTGCCTACTTAAGGAGCGAGTGCTGAAGGACCGTGTGCTGTATTCGGAAACCATGCTCCTATACTTGCGTGCATTGTCAATAGAATCGAATTGGGGTACATCCTCGACCTCCATACCCATCCCTTCGTAGCAATTTCTTGACGCCTGTCGGATGAAAACGCCTAATTCGCGGCCACTGACAGAGTCAGTAGTAGATGATGAGCGAATGGGAAAGTTTGGATTGACAGCGACAAAATCTATTGAACTCAAGGACCCCTCGTCATCTATGTTTTCTCCCATGGTCGTTTGCGACTCGGATCGGACGGCACTAGCGAGGGTCAACGAAGGCATTGGAACACCCAAAGAGGACGACATCGGCGAGTAGATAGGATAAGCACGGCCTAACGTGGGTATTGACATCGACGAATTCGAATAAGTTGAGTCGGATCGTACAGGGGCGCCCAGTCGCAGAGGCTGGACAGACATCACATCGGAAGTGATCGATCCTACAGATTCGGATCGAAGGGGAGATGCCCTCCTCAAGTGGGGGAATGAGACAATGGACAGGCCACTTTCACTCGCTATGGAGGCTGAGGACTCTTGACGCGCCATCGCAGCTTTCCCCTCCTCCTTCGAGAAGACCATATGACCCCAAGAAACGCTACGACTGTATCTGCCCTTCCTTGACGGAGACATGCTGGTCGACGAGGTCATTTTGATGATGCCGACTGTATTACTCCTCTCACGAGAGGAGGTCGAGGAGTGCAATTGGGACGAACTAGATCGCTTTCCCAACGGTGGGAGCAGTGGGAGTGAGTTCGAGAGTCCGCTGGGGAGTGATTTCGACAGAGCACTCGGAAGTTCACCGATCTCTGATGTTGCGGGCGATACCTCGGCTTCGTCACTAGTGCTCTCCTTGGCCTCATAGGGAGATGAGCATTCGATTTTGGTCTTGGATTCGTCTGGCATCTTTTTGTCGGGGGATGACTCCCGAAACATATTCACATCTCGGTAGGATGGGCCTCCCTTTGTCAAAATTGCCACGGATTGATTCGATGGACTAGTTAAGATTTCGTTATCATCTTCCGTATTGGCATCAACGAGGTCGTCGTTGTAGCCATCGTCTGCCTCGACCTTAAAGCCGGCGTTTATCAAAAGATTCTTAAAGCGTTCCTCCGACGTGCTGGGCTTCCGATTCGGACGAAAAATGTCATTCTTCTCGTCATTCTCAGGGACCGAGCTGGAATCGGTGGTCAATAGTCCAGGTTCACTCTTTTCCGTGGAAGTTAGAAACGAATCGAAGCGCGAGTACGACGAGCTTGACTGGCGGAAGGTCATTTGTTTGCTTGCGAACATTGCCCGAAGCACATTGATGCTGAAGGGCGAAGAGCATCCTACCATCGGCATTTGAGACGTCGCAAGCTGCCTGTCCTTGGAGCGCTCCTCCTTCTCAATGCGACGGATCTCGCGTTCGTCCACTTTGGCAAGTGCCTTCTGTCCCTCCTTTTCCATGCGCCGAATGGTGCGTTCGTCCATCGTCGCGATTGCCTTCTCGAACGTCGTCTTTTCGGTGACACTGCGGTAATTGGTATCCCTCAAAATTCCGGAAAGGGCCGTTGCGGCGGCGCTATTCGGGTCATCGACGGGCGGCCCTACCCGTACCCCCCCATCATCGTCGGCGTCATTCGTAGGCAGGGGCAGGTTGGGAATGTATAGTCCCTTGTCCATCATCGGCGGCAATCCCATCTTCATCCCCATCTTCATTAAGCTCCGGCGCGCGCTTCCCGTGGGCGTGACGATGAGGCCCGCCTCGTGGGCCCGAAAGAGGCGGTTGTTGTCCTTCCCCAACGAGGACTGACTCTTGCGCAATAGGAGGCGGCTCAGACGCGCCTCGGACGACCTCCGAGATAAGTCGTCGGATCGATTCGATAGATCCACCGCGACGGCGGGCGTGTTATCGGGATCGTCCCCCTCCCGGGCGCGTTCACGATCGGCGGCGTCGGCGGAGGTGGGCGGGTCCGAGTCCTTCACATCAGCGTCCTCCTCGTCCTCCCCATCGTCGTTCCCCGAGCGTCTCGCGCCGTGATCGTCCGTCCCCCTATCGACCCACTCCTTGACCCAATCCCTGCTCCCACCCGCCCAATCGATGCTGTCCATCCGAATATTTTCGGACGTCAAGCGGCGGGGTGGGACCACCCCATCGTCCTCCTCCCCGCCTTCCCCCCCGCACGCACCCCACGAGAAGAGATTCCCGTCCAACAGCCTCTCCCTCGCCGCCATGCAAGCATCGTCGATGCCAGGGTCGTCCGACTCGAGTAGCATCTCGAGGAAGTTACGCTCAGGCAACGTTAGGACGTCCGCCATCCCCCCGCCGGTGCCATCCCCCGTGCCGCCGCCGGGGATGGCGGAGTTGGACAGCGAGTTGATGGATTGGCGAAGCAGTCGTTTCGGATCTACGGCATTATTTCGTTCTTCCCCCTCCTCGTCCTTCGTCGTCTCGTCGGCGGCGACGGCAATGGTGGAGGAGGTGGAGGAGCTCGTCGCGAACACACGTCGCCCTCCCCGCCCTCCTCCATGCATCAGCTTCTTCCGAAACAGTTCCTTCGCGCGATGCTCCTCGTCGAGCGATCGTCGGAACGGCGAGTTCTTGGGGGAGGATATGTCGGGTATGCTCATGGCGGATGTCGAGGAATCCTTCGAATAGTTCGACGTGATCCCCCGTCCCCCTCCCCCGTCGTCGTTCGCGTCGACCACCTCCTCCTCCATCTCCCCCTTAAAGTCGTCATCGTCGTCGTCGTCCCCGCCGCCACCCTCGCCGCTGCTGGACGATGCCTCCGTCGCCGATGCCGACGACGGGATCGCGACGTTCGTACGAATGCAGTCCGACCACGTGCGATCGGTAGGGTCGGGCATGCACTCGCCGCCTTCCGAGCTCATCATATATACGCTGGTTCGTTGTTCGTTGGTCACCTTTATTGTTCCCTGTTGTGTTGATTGGATTTTTTTCCTTGCATCGAACGTTTCGCACTTGTTTTCGTTGGATTTGTGATCGCGTGAAGAGGAAATTGTCATCAAAGTGTGACCGTTGGATGCAATTTTACGTGCATACGCGAATCGGTATTGGGTCCATAGTACATGCAGGCTGTCGATTTCTTTCTCGATCTCTCCAGCAAGATTCATCCTTTATCCTTTCATTTTATTTTTTCAGCCACTTACTATCATACTCCTATCTCCTTGTGGTGGGGTCAATACAGACCCAAGTTCAACACCCTAAAAATACTCTTGAGCCCCCCCCCAAGTCAATTTTGAGGGCACCATCATGTTCAGCGCCCCCGAATTTGTCTACACAGACACTTACATAGTGGGTGTACCATACTTTTTTGAGGAGTTCTGATGCGTGCAAGCACGCACTGACCTAGGCGGGTGGATAACTTCTCCTGGAAATGGACTTTAACGAGTGTAAAC
>JALLBA010000762.1:0-14098 GCA_036939675.1 Cyclostephanos invisitatus
TCGGCTGATCATATCTTCGCAAATACCCCGAGTTCGCAGACGGCCGACTGATCAATCTGTTGGTCCTTTGTTTGAGGAACATGTTTGAACTCTGACTTGTCTGGAGGAACGGGATGGGCGAGGAGTTATTAGCGTTTCATTCAACCGTCCCAAATAGTACTTGATAAACGTTCAATTTTTACCGTCCCATTTTCACACTAGTGCTGGTATGAAAAAGGTGGTCACGGTTTCGATATGGGCCGACGTGTAAACAGGAATCCCGATATTGTTTTGGTGATCCCTGTTTCAAAAGGGGGATCGTGAGTACCCATTTTGATATGGGGACAGCTCAGTCACTAACCCATATCAAAACGGGGTTCATTCCGATTCCGGGATTTCGATCTTTGATCTACTTCTTTCTACATCATGTCTCTATTTAAGGATATACCTATGCGTATTTACCTACCGCAAAGACGAACCGTCACGACCGACTTTTGGTACATGAATCATTCTATCAACGACTCCCCCCGATAGAGAAGCGATGATAGCCCCACCGTTATGGTAGCGTCGAAGGACAGCATGCTATAAGACGCACCGGGTAGGGTGACGCGTGATGATGCGAGGGTCTGGTCGCACGCTCGACATAAACGACGACGACGACGACGACGACGGCGGCGGCGGCGGAGGTGGCGGTCGCGATGACCGTCTCGACGTCGTGGTACCGACCACCGGCGTCGTCGTCGGAGGAGGCGGAGGCGTAGGCGGCGGCGCGTGGTGCTTCGCGGGATACCTCTTCGGGGGTGGTGACGATTTCGGGGAGGAGGCGACATCGTCGTCCTTGTCGTCATTTTCGCTTTGGACGCGACGGCCGTCGTCGTCGTCGTCGTTCGGAAATGACGATGTCAACGGTTGCGGCGGGGACGGCGGCTGGATGACAACGACGGGGGCGATCCCATCGATATCATCCGTCCTCTCGTCGATGTCCTCCTTGATGCCATTCGCGTACGACGGGGATGTGCATGACGCACGGGACCCGCCCCCCTCCGACACCGACACCGTCCACGACCCCTCTCACTCCCTGGCATTCCTGCCGAAATTCGCTTCTAGGTTTCGATGGACGAACACATCGACGACTCGTCAGCGACGACGACAGGTCGTCGATGTCGGTCGGTCGGATCGGATCGCGAATTTCTACTACTACCCCCGACTGCTCGTCGCTTATCCGCTCCTTGGGATGGGAGCGTACGTTTGGCCGCGTCGGAATGCTGCCGCTGATGGAATAGACGTCGTCGACGGGAGGAATGATGGCCGTGATGTCGACCCTTGCGGTTTGGACGATTACGGCGGCAGGGGTAACACTCTTGCCTCATCTCCGTCCGTCGATTACGAAACGAGGTACAAACGTGAACAAAGGAGGACATTCTGGTGGTGGTGGTGGTGGTGGTGGTGGAGTGGGACCCGGCCGTCCGAGGCGTCGGTTGAGGCCGCGTGGGGCGCGGTATTCGCGGCGCAACGGCAACTGATGCTTGCATCGGCGATGGAGGTAGAGGAGCACAACGAGCGGGCTGATTATGAATACGATAAGGAAGTAGTCGACGACGTAGGTGGTAACGAAGTAGACGACAACGGAGGAGGCGACGTGGGCTCCGACGGAGGAGAAACAGAAGACGACAACGACAACAACAACGACAACGACTTCGATGATGGAGAAATCCCGAGTGACGATGATCGACCTCGCCTTCGATCGTCGCTGTCATTCGGCTCGGATTCATCGTGTGATCCTGCCGCCCGCGTCCCGCGATCGTCACCCGCTCGGAGGTCGCTGTCGTCGGTCGAGGTCGATGATGGCATCGTGCCCGGGGACCCCCCACCGCGAGTAGACGCGATCGCTCGGAGCGCGGTGGCGGCGAGACTTGCCGAGGGGGCGTTGCGAGCGTACAGGGACCTCACCCTCGACGAGGCGACGGAGCTCCACTCGGCGTTGCATCATTGGACTTACAGGTGGATGCACCCGTTGCTCGCGTGGCTCGAGGCTGGTCCGTGCACGTGGTACCGCTTGCCCCCTTATGGAGGGGGGGATTACCTCCCCCCTCATATGGATGCGGTGAAGAAGGTCGGTCAGATCCAGGCGGTACTGGCGCGCAGGTGCGCCGTCATTGGGGAACTGCAGCAGCACCTTTGGAGGGCAAGCTGGGCAAAAGGGGTAGCGGAATGGGGCGTGCTCGGCGGGGGAGTGGGAGGAGAGTGGACATCGGTGGTGAGAAGACGATTCCTTACTTTTCGTCTCCTCCTTCTTAATCGAGTGTTATCGTAACATGAGACGGATGCTCGTGTTCGGATCATGTCCAATCGCTGTGATCTTAACCCATCTAATTCTTCTTTTACGATCATCGCTGCCAGGTTGGCGAACTCGGTCGTGTTGATGTCACACATGCGAATGTCGGGACCCCTCGCTCTCCCCCCTCAACGTCCACACGGAAGCAGAAACAACACATAGAACTATTCAGTCATTCGAGCTTGATCGGTACGAACGTGTCGAATTCTCCGGGGGGGTCGATTGTTGTGGACCAAAATGCGCTGGTGACTTGGAGCGTAGACGCCGTACGAGTTGTAAGGGATCAACTCTACAGGGCGCGTCGGGGTCCGGAGGAACTCCCCTTCGTAGAGCACTGGCCGAGGGAGATGATTCATTTTCGTGGCGACGGCGGGGATGATGGTGGTACTGCAACCTCGACAAACGATTTACCAATATGGGCGTCTTTCCGCAATGATGCAAATAGATTAAGTGATGCATTGGATGCCGCGGAGAAGGAGATGAGCGGAACTACGAATATCTTCAACAACGATCATACGTCCGTCGCAATATCCGACCTTGGCAAGTTGACCGATGAGGTGAGCGCTCTGCTGCAGAGTATTGATCTCCACCTGAAAGAACAGAAGGATCGACGTCTCAATCGTCTCCGTCCCCCGAGTCGCTTGAGGCGAAATTGGTATTTAGTAGCGATTGGCGTACCGGTTGGGGCATACGCAGTGTATAAGCTAACAAGAGAGCACGGGGGCTTTTTTCTATTGAAAACATTTACCAACAAGCTAGGAGATATTTACCGTGACCACGTTTCCGAGCCATTAGAATCGATTTATCAGGAGTTGTTTACGAAGTCTGGGCGCATGAACGTGACTGACCGCAAGGCTCGCGTTGATGCTATCTCGAGTTTGAAAAGAATGATACGCTCGTGGCTGGAAGAATCATTCCCCAAGATGCCACTGGAAGAGATGCAAAAGCGGGCAGAAGTAAGTCACGAAATAGGCGAAGCTCATATTCAAAACTTTCTCATCTGATTTCTGATTTGTATGAATTATTCATTTCCAGACTATGGACATATCATTATTAGAGGCGAGGAAAGAAGCGAGCATTAAAAATATCTATGAGTTGAATTCCGTTGTGCGAATGTCATTGATTGAAATGCAATTCATTAAGAAGGTCAGCTTCCGAAGCTATTCCAGTGTTGGATTCGATTAAAGTTCCGATACTGAAACTCTTTGTGCTGCCCTTTTTCATGTAATTACGACAGGAACTTTTGAGTGCTCTCGTTGCGATGGATGAGCTCATGGGATCGAATGAAATAAACATGCGTATTGCCGCAATGACACCGGCATTCATCTTACTTTATTCCATCCGTCGAGGATTTCAATTACTTTTGTACGGATTCTTCAGGGTAAGTGTTATTACTTTCATCTAAGCATGCAGGTTGGGCGAGTGGACGATGAGGTAGACCGTTATCGACTCCTCACTAATCATGTATTCGTCTTATCTGATCGTATCCCATTGACCTTGTGCTAAAAAAGGTCGGCAAAACCAAGGAGCAGATCTATGGATCATTCCGGCAGACAGTTCTTGATATTGAACGGTTGCTACTTATGAGAGACAATCCGCCCTTGCCACTGGGTCCGCTTGATTGGGGCTCATCATCCAGACCACTGGCGAAGTCTTTGGCGTTCGAATCTTGCGAATCGCGTTCGCAAATGCTAACTGCTGAAGATCTGGGGATGCTCCTCCTACATATTCACGAGTGTAGAAATATCCTTTGGGAAAGTAGACGACGCTTCCGATCCGATGTAATCCGCAACGTCGGAGAGGATCTGGCTGAATTAGCTGGTGAACGAGGGCCAGTTAGCGTCTCGCAACAGCTTGCTATCATATCGCGAATGTCTAGAACCTATCCATTCATGAAAGTTGGAGTTCAAAAAATTATACATTGAGGCCTATAAGGAATAAGCCGAAGCATCTTTGGGATGAAATTGTTCCATGCTCAATAAAGATTTTGGATATAGATAATAGAATCAGGCATCCACGCCAGTCATGCTGAGTGGAAAAGGCCATGAAATGTTCATCAGGAGTCTTTGTGAGACGCCTTATTTCTCAATGTGCGCTTGAGTTGATAGAATGGACTTATACCGATGGTTGCTTATTTCATCATAGTAGATATTAAAAAAAGTGTTAATTGCTCGCTCACGTCATGTTATCCCTTTTTTTTCATGAGCATCACACTTTTTTCGACCCACCCATAAGCATCATAACCACATTAACCCCAAGAATATCAAATACTCTTTTCCTGACCATCACTTATTCTGTTTTATCATTTGTTAAACGTCACTCTTCATTATTCTTTTTGACCTCGGGCTGATTCTTAGTACTATCTGGAGTGGACGACTGGTCACCCCTTGCAGCCGAGGAAATATCTATAAATTCCCCATTATCGTGGGGGATGGTAATAGTCGAAGACCAAGCAGTACACTCTTTACAGAGTGTGACTATGTTGTCGGTAAGAGCCTGGTGATTCATTGGATTTTGTTAGCTCAGAAACAAATACGCAAATACACAAAAGATGGGTGCGAAGGTTTGTTTTGTTCGCGAATGTTCGTTTGTGTATTTGATTTGTGCGTTATTGTACTTTTTGGCTCCAAATCCGCGAATCTTAAGGGAATGCTTAGGGAAAGATTGTGATCTAGTTTATCTGGCTACTTCTGACCTAGCAGTGAACTTTGGTGGACATCTGATGACACTCATGTCACATCCATGGACACCAGTCACTAGTCCCGAATAGCTGATAAGTGAGTCCCAGCTCACTTAAGCGACCCCTAATTAGACGACGAGGTATCCGAGTCGAAGCAGCATGAGGGACAGCAGGATGCAGGAGAGCATTGAGATCCAAGCGGACAGTGTATCGATCCGATGTGGACTAAATAACGGCGTAAACCGAAAAATGGGGGTGTGTGCACGACCTTTTGTCGGAGCACGCTGGAAGCATGCATAATACAGTGCACGACCTTTTGTCGAAACACGCTGAAAGCATGCATAATACTATGGAAGATCGCTGGGTGGAGGGGCGAAGTCGTCGCAATGGGAAGCAGCGGCCATGCCAGCGTAAATACTGTGAACGCCATGATCCACATGGATGGAGTAGGAAGGAAGGTCGAGCTTGGGCACTTTATTGGCGAACATGGGTGCCATTCCCTAATGGACGATGTCCCTATTTTGTGTGTGATGAAGAAAAGTTTGTCGGAGCTCGAGATGATGTGAGGTGAGAGTGTGGTAATGGTAGGTGCAGGGGCCAACAGAGGTGTAGATGTAGGCGGGCACGGTGTAGGACCTGTGCATAAAATGGGTGGGGCAAAGTCGACGTCATCACTCATGTAGTGGCGACGTTCCTCGTCATTGTGCCAAGGGAACGGGTCGAGTTCATCGTCGAGCTCAGCTAGCGATGGCCAACGAAAAGTGACCGAATCACCAACGGTGGCATATTGAACCGGAACACGGAATGGCTGAGGTGGATTAAAACCCTTGAGACCCGCCTCCTTAAAAGGATGTTCACCAATAGGCTTGTAGATTTGACCATAACGATTATCGGCGCCGTCGATGGGTTGGAAGGGAATAAGCTCAGGAGGGTACGGAGTCAAATTGGACGCATATTTCTTTTCTTTTCGTGATGATTTGAGACAGTGCTCGATAGCATATGATGCGCCTTTAAGTGACTCGATAATCCACCATGAACCAGTGAATTTGTACTCAAGCTTTCCGACGCGGACGCGGGATGCATCCGATCGGGTGGCGCGACGCGCGAAAACTATATCACCGGGCGAGTATATTCTCGGGTCGGGTCGTCTCGAATTGACAAGGGATCGATGCCACTCGCGCTGTTCCGATACTAATAATTCCGTGCGTGGCATGCGCCTAGACGAGTAGCAAGGTCTCGAGAGTAACGTTTGACAGTGGAAGGTGATGAGGTGAGTTGCCAATGCTTCCCCGTGGAATAGTCAATGGGGAAAGCGAATTCCCGTCCGACGGCGACAAGGCTACGTGAAATATCTGTCCCAGGGACCGGGCACGAATTCCATACATAACAAAGGAGTAATAGACATTCCAACGTGACACGGACGGTGTCTCGCTCATTACACATGATTGTGAGTCCTTTGTTGAAGTCGCGACATAGTCTCTCAACCAGCATCGGATTGTGATTATCCCCGGAAAGGACATGGCAATTAATTTTGAGTAAGTCAATCACTTAGTGGCAGACGCCAAAAAACTTAGTGTCCTTGTCAATGATGATAGTGTGGCAAAAACCATAGCGAAGCTGAATTTTCATAATCGCTGATGCAAATGCGATGGCGTTGGCGCCACTGACTGGTTCCAAGGTGCCAAAGGTGCACATACCACAACATGCAATGAGATACGTTTCCTAGCCTTCGAATCCTGTATGTCTACCAGCCATATAGGCATCAATATGGAGAACCATAAATGGGGCCTCGATGGGGAAATTGTAGACCAGTTCGCTCGATTCGCTCCGTGTCGGGTTAGACATGGCACAGCCTGGGCATGCCGAGCACATACGTTTGATATAGGTATACATCCCTGGCCAGTAATAGAGCAGACGGATGCGATGCAGCGTGCGATAGGTGTTGAAGTGTCCGCCAATAGCATTCGAGTGAAATGCAACAAAAATAATATTTCGGAGGCTGGTTGGTACGATAATCAACTTCGTGTAGGACAAACCGCCAGAGATAGGTTCACGGTAAATAAGGAATTCGTTCTCAATGATGATGAGCACTTGTCGCAGAGCCGTATGATAGTTGTAGTTGATGTTTTGCAGGACAGCGTTGGATAGCTTGGAGGGGTTGCGGATTATATCACGGATTAGGGAAAGTTCCTCATTGTTGTCGTAGGCGCGAACCCATCGGTCGTTGTCGGGCAGTCGTGTGAAGGAGGTGTCCGTCTGACTGATAATCCAGCCGCCAATGTGCAATGTGCAATTGCCGGACAAATTACGACACGCTCCGGCCGTCATGATCGGGGTGAACAAAGGCCACAAATATTCTCAACCGCCTCAGGTGGAAAAGGTTTTCGACGATGGACGCCTGCAGAGTCCAAAAAACAGTGGTTGACTCGCTGGCTTGGTATCGGTAGGAGTGGATTATATATCCGTCGATAGGATACTTTTGCCCTGATGCCCGAATATGATCGAGAAGGGCGTTAGCTCCGTCAAATATGTCGGAGCAATGAGCAACCTCATGAAACAGAGCGCGGCCGTAAGCAAAAGGATCACATGCCAGGATGATGTCGAATGGCAGATTTCGCTTCTCTATCGAAGAGACGAAATGTCCGGAATTGAATCTGTAAACTGCCCATCAGAATCTTGCCATACAGTGCGCATACACGGGTAAATCTGCATTGTAGAGATGTCTATCATGTGAACCTATCGTTGGAGATGACGCACCAAAATTCCCGAATACCACCGGACGAATAGAGAAGGATGCTGGACCGGAGGTGAGTGATGGGAGAATGGTGGCAAGGAGGGTGTTAGCATCTGTGTCACTCTGGTGTGTATCATCTCCATTTGCGACGTCAATGTTGCGTGACCCTACAGTATTCCCATTGCTGTGGATAAAAGGTCCGTGATAGTATGGCATGTGTTTGTGTAGCATGGGTACCTCTGTTGGAGCAGGGCTTGTGGTGCGGAGCGATTCAACCAGGCGTAAATATGTGCGAAAGGATGGGTCGTAGCAAAGGTCAGCGTCGAGACGTGACCAGTAGTCGGCATCAACCAAATGCTCATTTCGGCAGTGTACAATGTCGACATCCCAACCCATTAGTCTCATTTGCAGCCGGAGGATGGCGTGATTTGCTCCTTCATGTGACATTATAAAGTTGATTGCAGAACAGTCCGTGACCCAGACAAAACGTCTGCCGTAGCACATGTGCCTGAATTTGTTCATGGTGAGTCACCAAAGAAAGCCTCACCCAAACAGGAATGGAGGAAACGCTCATTTCCACGTGCACGACGGCTGCCGAATGCGACGGGATAGAGGGCACCATCTCCATTGGCAGTTAAGAAGTTGAACCCATTACCAGACATGATCTGGGAGGCAAGGTCGAATGACACCCCGGCTGGCAAACGACGTAGCCAAAACCTTTAGCTGAAAAGTCAGTGCGCAAAACTGTGATCTTAGATGGGTCATATCGGTGCAGGCATGGGTCCGAAAGAATTGCCTGGCGTAAGTCATCAAACGTATGCCGTGCTTCTGGTGTCCATAAGTCCCCGATGATTTCGGTGTACTCTCGTGATAGGATAGCACGGAGCGGCTCCGTGCGCAATTGAAGCTGGCTACATCACGAACGATCGTAGGGTTTGGCCAATGTGCCAATAACTCGTGCTTCGACATCGTGGGGCGATTCCCATCTGGAGAGACATCATGCCTACGAATTCGAACCGCTTAGGGAAGAAGTGTGATTTCTTTAGACTCAGAGTAAGGCGGTATGCTTTTGCCACGCGTAGCTGACATTCCATGTACTGCAGGGCTTGGTCGAAACTCTGGGCGGAGCTAACGATGTCGTCAATAATAATAAGGGTGTCGACATTGGTGCCGACGATAAGGCCGCTGGAGGATGCGACGTCCTTCCAAACGCTATCGATGTAATGAATCATCATCACGAATGTTGCAGGTCCATTGGTGGGGCCAAAAGGCATCACATTGTATGTCCATTTAATGGTGTCAGGTCCCTGAAAGGCAAGTTTTTCACGTGATTCCTTCGAAGCAGAGATCTGGTGATAGCCCACAATCATGTCGTACATCCACATCCAGAAACCACAAAATGCAATGTCAACGGCATTATCGCAACGAGGGATTGGGTAAGCAACTTTCTTAGTCACCCGGTTCAATGGTATATAATTGACGCAGAATCGCCAGACAAAGTCGGCAATGTCGCTGATTTGCTCCTGATGTGGCTTGGGTGCAAGGAGAGCCTTAAACAACCACGCGCCATTGTGAATCTGGCTTATTTGCCCAACCTTTTCAAGAGCTGCAATGCTTTTTTGCATAATGACGGTTTCGCGTGGTCCATAATGGATTTTCTTGAAGGCAATCGGTTTGGCCCTGCCTGTATCTATAACGCATTGATAATTTCGCACCGGGATGAATGTTCCGCTGTCGTCGAACACGCACCAGTATTTTATTATTAGTGCTGAAAGTCGAGAGCTCTGCTCAGGAGGAAGATGTAATAAATTCAACTCTTGACCGAGGCGGTCGCCGTGTAACGATTCGTCAAACGTGTAATTGAAGTCGGGATCATCCTGATCCAGAGCCGGGGCGTCAAATCTCTTCTTGCGTAATACCACACCGCCGTCAATGTTATGAAGTAAACGATCGTAAGCGTCCGACTCATCGGGGAACCCGCGGTCATCAAAGAATACGTTCCATGCCTTTTTTCGGGATTTCATGACCGGCTTCGGGGCAACGCGAATAGGTGCGGGCTGCGGTGGGGAGATTGGTACTGGCGAAGAGGTGAAAACATGACTCCTGGAAGGATATATGTAATAATACGCAATAATAATGGGTCAGTTGATAAATTGGCCGTGTGAGGCAGTGGGCTTATAATAGTCATCATTTAAGCCCCGCAATTCCTTGACTGCGACGGAATGTACTGGTGACATATAATGATGCCCTCGTGCGCAATAGTGACCGGCGTGCACGACAAGAATGCAGTGAAACATAACTCACTTGTTGTCTGGCCCCAATCCCGGGTCACAGTAATGGTCCATAGGGTTGCCCACGAATCCTGAAAGTTCAAGTTTGGATGCCAGGTAAAGTGCAGTTTGGAGGGTTGGGAATTGCTTGCCGGGGGCGGATCCGAAAGAAACATGCCGGTCGAAGCCTCCGCTTGTTCCACTAATCAAAACTGCATTGGAGGAGTAAGCTTCGAGAGTCTCGACTGTGCGAATGACGTCAAGTTCCGCCTCGGATAAATGAACCGGGTGTTCGATCCCCTCCTCGATGACAGGTACGTGCACCGTTGCGCGGCAGTATTCAATGGGGAAGGGGGGATGATCGATAGCACGCAGATCCGCGATGTCGTCGGATAAGTCAATGATGGCTCGAATGGCTTAGATGAATGGGAGGCCAACGTTAATATTAACCGTGACGTGTGGGCCCGTCACGATAAGAATGCTCATCTGGGAACCATCGGTCGTTAGGTAGGGCAAGTGGAATTGAAACCCAACCGTCAATTTGGTTGTGATGGACTCGCCCCCACGCTGAACGATACCGGAGAGGACGATTGGATTGTAGTCCTTGGGGACGAATATCTTTGCGACCGTGTGGGGGTATCATTTCGCGATGGCTGAAACAAAGTGGAAGTTGCCAGTGGTGAGCGCAGCCGCAGTATCAATGACGCAACGAATAACCGGGCAAGATGGGTCATCCAAGGTGCATCCCAACTGGAGAAGAATATGGGGAAAGTTGGTGACGATTGGAGCTGGCAGGATACTCTTGGAAGGGCTTGCAGAAGAGAACACAGTGACGTCGATGACCAAAATCGTCATGTTTGGTTTCTTCATGGCTGGGGGGCAGATGGAGGAGTCAGCGGTGATAGTGGATGCTTCGTTGCAACCATTGCCTCCGATATGGCTTGCGAGGACAGATTCCTGCATCTTGGCCTTGTCACTATCGCTGAGCTTGTCAAATGAGATGGATTTTTCCCTCCTCCTCTTGTTTTGCTTCTTGCGCTTCTCGGCCCATTCCTTATAATTACGGTCAGCTGTTTCTCACACGCCCGGAGCGTCCCTATTGGGGCAAACGATGACCTTGTTCCTCATATAAGGGTGAGGTCCGCCGCATCCAAAGCACCTGTTGCCCCGGCCTAACTCGCCACGAGAACCACGGGATGTCCCTGATCGTCCCCCCTCGGAACGATATCCGCCATCTGAACGATACCCGCCTTCGGAGGAAAATCCACCACCCGGGGTATAATGAGTAAGGGTGCGTTGGGCTTGGCTTGCATATGCAGGGATAGAGGATGAGAACGCTTGGCCGCCAACTGACTGACGTGCAATATCGGAGATGTTTTTAATTTCTTCCTCGGAGGCTGTCATGGCCGCAAGAATGGGCTTGAAGCGGCTGAATTGAAAAATAGAGCTCGTATCATGGAGAAGAGAGTGATCTGTGTAATGCTTGCAGAAAACTCGGAGCAGATCGGGGGACATTCCGTCAATAAGCGCATTACATACGCTCTTGGGGAACACTTCGTCACCTGCAAATGGACGCATTGCATTCATCATTCGTTGAAAGTATTCATAAACGCTGACGCACACAAGATTTCCTTCACCGTCAATGTAGCATTGCTTTATATGGTCGATGGCGGCCTGTGGCTGAGCTGTGTATCCTGGGCATATTTTGGCAAAAAGCGAAGCGCAAATTTGATGCCATGCAAGCTTGAGGATACGGCGATTGATTTCCGTGGCGAGGTTAATCGAATCGGTATTCACGGCTTGGAGGTTAAACTCAGACTTGGTGAGCCTCATGGGGGCGTCTTGCTGAACCTGCTCTAGTATACCCTGGAGTTCAGCGGAAGTGTACATTGAGAGATCGTCTCGCCCAGTGAACGTCTCAATGGAAATGTTATTGGCGCCATGACGGACCTGTTGAATCGCTTGGGGGAGCTCGATATAGTACTTGACGCGAAGGACGGGTGTGACCGGATAAGGGTTCAAAGAAATGAGGGCGCCGAAGTTGAGCGTGCATCTGACGCGCACAAACTTTAGGTCAGGCTTGCGGCATGTCGCCGTGGGCCCGTTGACAATTGGAAGTAAAATCGCAGGGTTGCCAGCCACAGAAGTGCCGTCGATGCGGTCACCGTTTGATCAGTGGAATGAGAGGACTGTGAGAAAGGCGAAGTCAAACCACCGAGCCTGAAAGTGTCGGCGCCATGCGCTAACGAGGCCTTCGATGGTAGAGCTCGAATTCATTTGGGCGCCAAGAGCATCGAGTACTTGACTGATCTCGACGCCGGGTGCGTTATTAAGAGCGGTTTTGTTAACTTGAAAGGTGTGCGCTCGTTCGTAGACGGGCATTGAAGATGTCAACTTGGGATAGAGCTTGCAAGTAGATCGGCCGACGGGGACGTTGATAAGATCGAGAGGGGCGAACCCCATTTTGGCGGAAACTTGAAAGTTGACGCTTGCCATAGTGGTTCGATTCAGTTGATGGAGCACCACTTAAAGGAATGCTTAGGGAAAGATTGTGAGCTAGTTTATCTGGCTACTTCTGACCTAGCGGTGAACTTTGTTGGACATCTGATGACACTCGTGTCACATCCTTGGACACCAGTCACTAGTCCCGAATAGCTGATAAGTGAGTCCCTGCTCACTTAAGGAATGCACGGATATTTCCTACAACATGACCATTTTTTTATTTGTGTATCCGTAAAATTTTATTTGTGGCACAAATAAATTCTCCACGTGGAACTTCTATTTGTCGCACAAATAAAACGCCCGAATACACAAATAGAGCTATCTCCCTCTCGCAGCATAATAATTTGCTCCGCAGCAGATACGCCCCCCCCCTCTCCCTCTTCCTTTCTCCTGCTCCTTCCAGCGAGGTTCGGCCCACCAGCATGAATCCCCCTCCCGCTGGCGATGCTCTCCCTGCCTATGATTACTTGTCTGAATTTTTGCCAGCAGCCAACTTTGGCGAATCCTTCCAGTTCGATAGGTTCTTTGATTTTGCTGATGGGGCATTCGTCACAGCCGATTCGGAGGACGGCGTGTTGTGCTCCATGTCTGTTGAGAGCTACTTGAGTGTTAATAGGCATAGGTGCCGCAGGAGGAAACGTCGACCCAACCGACACCCCTATTGCAAGCAGAGTGTCTTGTTATCCCCTTGGTATGTCAATTTTCTTTGCCCGGGGAACACGCGTAATTTGACTCATAAGCTATCCAGCTCAGATCGCTTTGGCAAGTTCAGGTCATTATTTCGGATGAAACTTGAAAAGGTGGAGGAGTTGACTGATATTCTTATCCGCCGAGGTTACATTGAGCAGCCGCGTACGCTCAAGTTTCGGGAAGAGTTTCGTGAGCGCAGTGAGCTCTTCATCCTGTCTGCTCTCTACCTCCTGGAGAATGAAAATTCGTTCCGTCAGTGTCGCTCCAACACCTATATCAGCGATCCCGAGATTAGGAAGTTCTTTTTGATTTTCTTGGACGCGTTCGTCGACATAAAGGATAAGTATGTCTACATGCCTCGGAATATCACCGAGTTGCGAAGGTTGACCAGCGACTATGATGAAGTTGGTCTGCCTGGTTGCTGCGGGTCCATGGACATCGTCCATGTTAAGTGGTCACAGTGTCCCACTGGCGATCATAACCGTGCCAAAGGTAAGGCTGGTTACCCCACGCTGGGCTTGAATGTATAACCAATTACCGTCACAGGATTATCGGGATCTTTGGACCGCAGTTTGGTACCAGGAATGGCAAGGAGATTGTGAAGGTGGACACAAATGTCCATATTCTTTGTACTGGATGGTTCAAGGATGTGAGGTGGAGTTACTACAATGCTGATGGCAACGTCTGCGAGGATTGCGGGGTGAATTTCATTTGCGATAATGGCTACTTGCGCTGGCCAACTTCAATTTGTCCGTACGAGCGATCGGACAGCTCTACCCTTGAGGGGCATTTTTCTACAAACTTGGAGAGAGTGCGGAAGGATGTTGAATGTACCTTCGGGATATTGAAGAAGCGTTGGAGAATATTAAACAATGGTCTGGAGTACCGTGACATACGCGTCTGTGAGA
>JALLBA010000763.1:0-14090 GCA_036939675.1 Cyclostephanos invisitatus
AATAAAGACTCAGGAGTGACTCTCAACAAGTTATGAAGCAATTAATGGCTATTAGTGTGTTTCGGTCAATCGTTTGACCCTTTTGGCCTGTAAATTAATCCCCCTTAATCTCGTATTTTGCCCCTCTGCGGTATTATGTACGTACATAAGAACCGGTCCCGGCCCGCAGGATCACACGCACATCCTTCCACACATAATATGTTAATGCCGAAGACAGGGCATGCCCCTCCTGCCGAGTACTACTTCTGGGCCGTTAAATATTTGTTGTATCTTTTAGTTGCGAGGTGGATGAACAGTAAAGAGGCATGTACAGGTACCGATCAGCAATCATGGAGCGATTTACGAACTGCGGAATCTGTCAATAATATCATACTTTGATAACGAATTAAACTCCTGCCAGAAGACGAGAACTTTTATATTAACGTTTGCCGTTTTTTATCTATTCTCAAGCGGACAAATCACTTCACCATCGCAAGTGTAATAATGCCGTTATAACGAAATACGTCGACGCTCGACACGATGATCTCGTCCAATTCGTCCGTGCTCGGCATGCCCCTCTCGGATATCGCGCCTCCCGCCAAACTTGCCCAGAATGCAATCCCAACGACCGCGAACGCTATCGGGAACGTGATGCTCGGTGTCAGATACCACGGCGCCTCCTGTCCCGTCTCTCCCTCGAACAATCCGAAGAAGTACGATCCCCTGACCTTGTCGATCCAACCCTCGATGCCGTCGCGTTCGGGCGGTAGGCCGGACATGGCCTTCTCCTTCATTCGACGCTCGTACGCCGCGGCGATGGCGGCGGGCGTGCGCGGGCGCGACGCCGGTCCATCGAGCATACCGTCGAGTCCTGCAATGTCCGAGGTGCCGGATAGCGTCCCCCCACCCATCCCCCCTCCCATCACGTCCTCCTCGATGTTGAGTATTTCCATGTCGATCAATACCTCCGAATTCGGCGGGACGAACGGCGGCACGCCCGCCGCGCCGTACGCGTAAGTCGGATCGGATACGCGCACGGTGCATCTCTCGCCCTCCCTCATGGTGCGCATCGCCATGTCCCATCCCCGTATCATCGACCCGTCCAGCGCCACCATGCGCTGTCTGTCCGATCGCGCGAAGGGCCTGTCGGATCCCGACGCCGAGCAGCGGTACCTCACGACGACGGCGTCGCCGGGACGCACGACTCGGCCGGTGCCCTCGACGATCGTCGTCTTCGACACGCCCGACGACGGGGATGACGACGAGGACGATGTGCTCTCCTGTGCCGCGGTGGAATGGAGTCTCGTGGTGGTGGCGGTGGTGGTCGCGGCGAAGTTCGCCTTGACTAGTGCACGGCGCGAGGATGGTATGACGGGGGGAGAGATCGAGAAGGCGTCGGTGGTGGAGCAGTAGTCGCGGGAGAGGAGGGAGAGCAGCGCGACCAGTAATAGCGGGTGGTGGGCTGTGGGATGCACCATGTTATTGGGTTGGACGACGACGCGACGGCGGATATTATTTTTGGCTATTGGTCACGTGGAGGTTGTCGTACGATAGCAGGTTGTGAGGGATGAGAAATAAAAAATGTGGCGCGCCGGAAAGATACAGAAGCTTGGAAGCTTGGAAGTTGGAGACGCTTGGAAGCTTTGAGGTTGGAAGATGGCGGGAATGAACCGACGTAAAGAAAATTTTCTTCCTCTCACTACCTATCTACTCTATATCTTATTAATGTTGGGGTGGGACGATGGGCACATAAGATACGACCGAACGATGCACAAAAGGTTTGACATGATTCCACCGGCGATAATCAGGGCAACTATGAACCTAAATTCTTATTCGGAGATTGATGAATTCGATCCCCTCGAACAGCACAATGCCACGCCGTTCACGCCCGAACCATACGTGCCTTCGAAGGACATACTCGAGTTGCATGGTTTCCCCCGTTTTGGGCACACCAACAACATCGAGACCTTCATCGTGGGACTCACCGAGAACAACACAGAGATGAGGAATAATTATATTTGGGGCGTCACGGCAGGTGGGTAGTTCTTCGTGTCACAGCGAAGATATGGAAAAGCTGTAGAACAACATGGACGTATATAACCTCTTGCGATAAACCTATCTTCTCTCCTCTGGTTCCACTTCACTTCAGGAGCCATGCTTGTATTCGCAATTGGCCTAGTTTGGTTCATTATAATTGTTGGTCTTAAGTTTGCGGGCCCGAAGAAGGTTGGGTTCTTGGCTGGGAAACTGGAACATCCTCAATATGACGCCGCAGCCCGAGAACGAGATATTGGAGCGTTGACTACTGTAATTGAGGAATATCCGCTAGACGACTCACAACGTGATGAGAGCACTGAGAGTCGAAGCCTTCTAGAATCAGATTGCGACAGTCCGCTGATCATAACGAATACCATTGATGCTGATTACGAGGCCGCCAAGGTGGATGAGAAGTTTAAGAAGAAGGTGATTGCTGTTAGGGTGACATTTGTACTCAGCGGGTTGGCTGTTATCGTTTGCGGATCCCTATTTTATGGCAAGGGCATGAGTGCCGTGAGAAGATCTTTGGTCAATATTAGCCAGGGACTTCAGGTGAGGCTGTTCATTATTGATTTCAATCATGTCACAATAGTCGTAACGTATTTCGTGCTCATCCTCTACCCCTCATAATTTCTAAGCTCGTCGATAACACTGCTAATCGCGCAAAAAAGATCTTGGAAAATGTTGAACTTGACACCGACCAGCTAATTTCGAACTTCAATAATACTAAGACAAGCATAGGTGGAGAGTTTTGCCGAGGAGTTACGGCACATGCACAGGAGATACGAGATCAATCTGATAATTTAGAAGAACAGATTGTAGCCTACAAGGCGCAATTTGCTGAGAATGCCGATCAAGCAGTGAATGATTTGGATCAAATTATCCATGTCGCCACTGAGGCTGATGACCAATTGGAAAAGGCAAGTAAATCTTGAGATTATTACGAATGTTGTGTATATTGTTTACTCACTTGAATATATGTTAATTACCATTCCTCTAGGCCAACATAGCCTTCAACATCACAATTGCAATATCTATTGTCATCGGTGTCCTGATATTTGCAATGCTCATCGTGACGTATTTTTCTACGAAAGAAGTATCCAACAAGTGGACTAAGCTTGCAACGTGAGTTTTCAGACTACTATTCATCGTTTGCACATAGTCGGATCTAACCGTATTCCACCGACCAACGTAGATACGCGATGCTCTGGCCGGTATTCGTCTTCTTGTTGATACTTTTCTTTATCTTCGCACTACTTTTCCTTGTTGCGTCCGTTGCCGGAGCTGACATTTGTTATGATCCCGATAGCGTGGTTGTAATGTACCTGCATGGGTGAGTAACCTTCAAGGCCATATACTACTGCAACAGTTCCCATGTCTCATGTTAGCAGTTTCATGCTATCCATACAGTATTGAGGAAAATGCGGATCCGAACACTAAATTGATCTTAGAGTTTGCAACTTACTATGCTTCGGTAAGTCCTTTTCTTTTCTTATTTCTTACGTTTCATCTTCCAGAGTCTAACTAGTATTTTTCGCTCTTTTTCAAGGGATGTCAACACCAAGACAAACCAAACATGACCGAATTGAACGACATCGCAGCCTTATTGGTTCAAATGAACGCCGTGACAGATGTTATGAGGAATGTGCCCACATCCGCACTCAGTTTAGCTTGCGGTTTCACCGATGCCGAAGCTACTACTCTGCATGAAGGTCTTGGGCTGATGCATAACTTGACGAATTATTTGAACCAAGATGTAATTGATGCGCGGAAACTCTTGGAGTGCGAGGCATTTAACCCGATTTATACCAAATTGATGTATGATGCATTATGCACGGAAGGTGTTGATGGCCTCACGTGGATATTTTCGAGCAGCTTGCTCCTAGTTGTTTTTGCCATGTTATTCATTATGTTCAGGGCTGCATTGTATCCTGCCAAAACGCCTAAGATGGTTGGGTAGTCCTTTGTAAGCAAATGCGCTTGCTAGAAATGAACGGCTTTAAATCAGTTCCGTACCGTAAAATACAGAGTAAAATAATGGAATGGGGAAGCTACCCAAAATAAGTGCCTAAATTTACTGTAATCTGTCATAATCTCCTCTGGAGTGTGAAGTTAAATGAGCCTATGGGTTGGTTTACGGGCAACAAAATCTATTTGCTGATCCTGCAAGTACAAGGCAAGGGTGAGCTGTCCTCGCCCGTAACATTCGGCAGAGGCTCAAAATTCTATGTAGAGAAAAGGCAACTTTTAGACAAAGCGATGAAAATGGGTTTTAGAAGTAAGAAGATTTTTTCGCCTTTGGCATCGATTCGGCCATTTTTGCAGGCTTCGTTTGGCTGTAAGGGTTAGGCTGAGAACCCGACTCAGGAATTTCAATTGCAGAGATATCAATACCATCCTCAAACTCGTCGTCGTTATCACTATCTGGAACATCGATAAGAATTGGTTTGCTTTCAATGATGTTCATATCGACGGCGGCCTTGTGTTTCTTGCTCGGTCGATTCTCGACGTACTTTTGAAGCTTTTCCTGCTCAATGTATGCGTTGATGTTCTTGATGAGCCGCTCTCCATATTGTTTTTGAACATTCTGCGGAAGCTCGCAGTCAGCGAGCTCATCCAATGTCGTAGGGACTAGTGTGGCTACATTGGCCATTTTTTGATTACCCATAATATTCCAGTCTTCTCAGCGTGGGCGATAGATCACAACAGATCGTTGAGTGTTATCATGGGTGGCCTCGCTATTTCAATCACGATTACAGAAAAATACTCACAAAATACTTTGTTGCCATTCATTTGTTCCTAGCAAAGCAAAGTGAGAAGATGTGCAGAGACTGGATTTCTGCGATCACGATATCAAATGTTTGAACATACCTCTTCAGCCCACATGTTGACAAGTTTCTTAATCCTCGTAAGAAGGGCATCAGTGTGCTTTTTGGGAAGAGCTGTCTTGTCGCTCGCTCGTTTGGCTCCGATTTTTCCATCTGCAGATGATTCAGTTTCGGGACTGCGTCGTGACAACTCTATCGGCTCATCAATCTTTTTCTTATTCGTGGTTTTTGGTTTAGCTTTTGGCTTCTTTTCTGCTTCGTCGTTGTCATCTTGCTTGTTGTCCGATTCGCCCTGCGTGTCGATCTTCTCTTTTGAGACCTTTTTCTTGCTCTCCATTGGCTCGGGAGCTTTCTTAGCCGCAAACCTGACAAAAAATTGATAACTTCCAGCGAGCAAGGCCTGGGATTTTGGCCCAGGCCGGACATAGTCGGCTATGAATCCAGACACAGTTTGTTCTGTGCTTTCTTCCAGGACGTTCTCAAACACCATTGCATGAGTGATCATATCAGTGTCTTGTTTGGAGTATTTTGAACCATTTCCATAGCCAGCGAGGGCATCAATATTCAAAAACTTGGTTTGGCTTTTGGCCTTGGTTCCGCGCCAGAGTTCCGCAAGTGCAAGAAGTGTAACGCCCCGACCATTTTTTTGCGTTTCCAAGGAGGCCAAAAGTCCCAGAATCTCTCTGGCTACATGTGTCATATTTCTTCTATCAACAACATTCCCAGCTCTGCAGTTATCACAGCCTGTGCACTTTTTGCTGTCAAAACTTTCGCCAAAGAACTGAAGCTGCAGAGTCCTCCTGCACTCGAAGGTGTCTTCGCAATAACGTAGACAGGTGTACAGCTGATCAATCTTACGTCGTGTGGATTGGCTATTAGAGTTCCCAGTCTTTCTAATCATCATTTCCAGTGTTTTCTTGTCCTTGTATTGATAAAATAATATGCAGTCTGCCTTGCTGCCGTCTCTTCCGGCGCGTCCACTCTCCTGGTAGTAATGTGTTATCGACTTGGGCATCGAGTAATGCATGACGTATCGCACATCGGGCTTGTCGATACCCATTCCGAAGGCTATAGTAGCACACAGAACACTGATCCTTCCCAAACTCCATTCTCGATGACGTCGGCTTTTCTCATGTGGGTCCAATTCTGCATGATAGAACGATACCCGCACATCGCGAAACCCCTTCTCTCTGAGCTTTTGGTTCAACTTGTCGCTCACATTCTCGCAGTCCTTCCGGCTAAGGCAGTAAATGACGCCTGAATCGCTCCGTCGTTCCCTGTACAGTGGAAGAGATTGATTAGTAATAGATAACAACACACATAACATGGTAATATATCGAGTGCATACTCACGCAATATACTCGGCAATAATATCTGGGCAGCACGTAAGAAAAGTTAGACGTATTCGATGAAAAACATGGTGACTTTGTGCAACGACAATTCCCTCACCAATAGTCTTCCCGTCTTTTCGGCGCACTTCGTATTGCAGGTTCGGGCGATTGAACGATGATCGGTACTGATATTCGTTCGTCATGCCCAACGCGCGTATCGAGTCAGCCACGACCCTCTTGTCGGCGGTGGCGGTCAACGCCATTATCGGTACGTTCGGGTAATCCCTCCGAAGGCTACGCAAGTTACCGTAGTCAGGACGAAAGTCATGTCCCCTGCATGAGAATGTCGAAAATTTGTCGGAGTTAATGTATCGGTGATGGTGGTGGGCGAGTAGGTGAGAGAGATGTTCGACAGCTAACTACTACGGTAAACGAAGACGTAACGATGAACACGGGATAAAAGACGACGTACCAATCGGACAAGCAATGAGCTTCGTCGACGACGAATCGGCTGATCAGGCGTCTCTCGCTCAGCTTCTTGAATATGCCCTTGATCATTGACGAATGAGAGAGTTTCTCGGGGGTGATGTACAGCAGCTTGACCCCGCCGTGGGCGGGGACATTTATCAGATTGTTAACGATGACCTGCTGCTCCCCCTCCCAGGACTGCGTCGAATTCAGGAATGCCGATTCTACGCCAAGCTTCGTCATCGACTGGACCTGATCCTCGATCAGGGAAAGGAGCGGGGAGATAACGACTGACAATCCGGGTCCGCACCACGCCGGGAGCTGGTAACACAGGCTCTTGCCCCCCCCCGTGGGCATGAGCACGAAGACGTCGCGTCCGGACATGGCGTGCTCGATCACCTCCTTCTGCCCGGGCCGAAATCCCGGATGGCCGAAGATGCGTCGTACCTCGGAGTAGAAATCCTTGGTCTCGCCACCGACGGCGATGCGTGTACCACCGCCGCCATCGAACGGAACGCTGTCGTACATACTGCCGCCCCCACCAACTCCTCCGCCTCCACCGTCGTCACCGTCAACCCACTCGAAGAAATCGCACTGCTCTCCCTCGGGCATGGAGCACTTGTAAAATTGCCGCCCGGAGTTGTTCGCGGTCCCGGCCGTGAGGGTACGACATGGTCTGTTATGACCGGGGCATAGGGGCGCGCCGTCGGGATTGTTCCCGTATAGGTCGTCGCTCCCGCCGCCGATATCGTTGTTGTAAATGCTGTCAGATCTGGCAGATCCCCCATTGTTGCCGTATCCGTCGACGTCGCGGTTGTAATCGTTGCGATTAGGGAGATAGTTGCCATCATCGAAGGCACGGTCGCCGCCGTGACCGCCGCCGCCGAAGGCGCTGTCGTAGCTCTCGCCGAAGGTGGAACCGACGCCGGCGGGGGCGCTCTTCCGTCGATCGCCATAACGATCGTCGTTGCGACCGACATCGCCGAATGTCGCGACGCCGGTACCGCCACCGATCCGATGCTGATGTTCCGGTGGGTACGAATTACGGGAAGCGCGGTATCCACCACCGACGCCATCGCCGTGGTTCCCGTACGAATACCCGTCATTCCCATCACCGACTCCCTCCCGATTGTGAATCGTGCGCAGGGGCGCCCTCCCGCCGGAACCATAATCGTCACCACCGTACTGATATTCGATCGGCTTACGATTCACGATGTCGTCGACGTCCAACGCCGCGAGCTCGTCGTCATCGAGGGCCGTTTCGAATTCGTCCTCCCCCCCCATGTCGCCGTAATCGAACGGGTGATTCGGATGATACGGATCCTGCGTGAGTAGTGGGAATTCGGCGGCGGCGACTCGGCGGTCGACGTTGTCGTTGATCGTCCCTCCCCCCGTCGTGCCTCGTCCGCCACCGCCGGGGCCTTCGTTCGGAATGATCCGACCGTCACGGGAGCCGACGGTGGATCGGGGGAGGGTCGGTCCGGGGGCATCCCTATTGAAGCTCGTGCCCGCCATCGCGCACATGCCGTCCCCACCCATCGTCATCGTCGTAACAGTCGTCGTGGCGGTCATATTCGTCATCGGCGGCGGGGGGGGTGGGGGAGGTCGCTTTGACTCCGCGTCCGGTCCCGGCTCCGCCGGAGTCGATTCCCGTCGACGGTAATTCGCGGCGATCCTCTGGATTGACTCGCGGATGTCCCCGAGATCGACGATTGGGTGATCGCGACGACGACCGCCGCCGCGACATTCAACGAATCGATATCGCGATGCAGTACCGCCACCGCCGAGTACGCCGTCGTCTCCGTCGTTCGCGACTCGCTCCTCCTCCTCCTTCCCCCTCCTCCAGAGCGATTCGAATTTCGATATCCCCAGGTCGTAGTCGACGGAATACACGAAATGAACCTCGTTCGATGGCGCGGGATGACGAACGACATCGTCGCGGACGCGATTCGTCGCCCTCCCTTCTCCTACTCCATCATCCGATCGCGGCGGTTGCTCTGGAGGGCGCGGTCGAACGAGTTGCCGCCGTCGCGACGAATCCGCCGTCGACGTAGACGACGTCCTCGCCGCCTCGATCCATTGGGAGATGTTGTTATTCATGGTGGGTGGGTTTTTGTGGGGAGTAGATTGTGCAATGTTCTCAATCACGGGGTAGTAAACCGAGATGATATCGTTGCTCATTGCCGCACGTCGCCGCCGCCCCAACGTTCGACGAGAATGATCATGCTACAATACAGCCGCTTGCGAGCGAAGCGCGCATTGTTTAAAAAGAGAAGCAGAGAGACAAGATGGCGCGGAGGTACCATATTATCTACGACCCTAACCTAAATATGTGAGTACCCAAAAGCGCGCAAATAAATTTCCGTTTTCGGTACGGAGCAGCACATTTCCGGTACCATACTGGGCCTATATGTACCTAGGGGACTTCGTTAAATTCGTTTAGCTACATTTTTACGCAGTATGTACGATACTCTCTCACTCTCATCTTGCCTTTGTCATAGTCCCATTGTACTCATGGTATCGATAGGAGAAGACTAGATAAGTTTATTCTAATGTTATCAATCTACCTACTATGATAACACCCCCCCACAATTGGAGCAGCTCGAACCTGGTGCTGAATGTCGCGTCTAACTTTTGCACAATGCCAGCAAAGCATTCCTTGTCATCCGCTGGCACGCCCGGTTCATCACCTCCAAGAAGAGCGAATCGGTTAGGGCGGTCTTTGGAATTGTCACCTCTTTGTGTACCGGCACCACTGTGATCACCTCGTTTGGCCCCTTGGCCCTTCTGAGGGGATCTGTTGGGGTCGGCCCAGCACTCAGGCCAAACAGTTTGCGTTCCACACAGAGAATTGTCCAGCGAAGTTCATGTGGGGCAACTTGGTGATCCTCACCAACAGGATGCCACTGATGTGTTGCGTATTTGTCGTCTCGCCATGGGTATCACCCTCTGATCAGAGGGGTGTCCAGTTCGCACTGAATTTTGAGATCAAATACCCAGTCGGAGAATTCGCCAAAACCTCTCTTTGTTGACCGTATAATGGAGTTCTTGTGCGTGCTGGAAGTCCGCTGTATGCATGCAATGTGTGGCGAGATGGTCAAGGTCGCGTAGTCTGAGTTCCCAGATGTATCGCAGTGATTTCGCAAACCGTAGACACAGGCAGCACGATTGATACGAGTGTGCTAACTGCACAATGCATGCCTGTCTGCTTCCGAAGGAATAGATCTCGAGTTGTTATCAGACATTTACCAAGTAAGCAGTAACTGGAGTAGGAGGTGTAGATGAATTCTACCGTATAGGCTGGGGGATAAGAACCAACAAATGTTCTAGGATGTGACAGCTAAATCATTCGTATATTAAGTAACTGCCGCCCCACAAAGCTCGATTGTACGTCTGAAACAAGAGCTATGCTAAGTTTCATGAGTCGACCCAAGGATGTAATAAATGCTGAATTTTGCGCTGAATCCAAAGATTGTGTCGGGGGTTTCTGGGAATGGTTCCACAGTATCGCAATTTAAGATATCCTAGTATTTAAATCTAATAGTGTTAGTATCTGGTTCTTATCACCCGGTGGTTCTTATCCCCCGGCCTATACGGTGGCTCCACAAGTCCAGCAACTCGGCCGGGGCCAATGGGGCGATGGGTTGGCAACAAGGTTGCAGGGAAGTTGAGAGCATCGGAGTGCTGGTAGGCGAGCTGCTGGCGAGGAAAAAATGGGCCTCTTTACCTGTCATAGTCTCATTATACTCATGGTATCAATAGGAGATGACTAGATAAGATTGTGCTAATGTTATCTATCTACCTACTATGATAACAGCCTTTCATTTCCATTTCCCCAGGCTTGACCGTCCTTTCCCTCTCAACGTATTGTCAGCTGCCCCCTCTCATTGCTCCTTGCGTTGTCCGCCACCCGCGGCTGTTTAACTTGTTGATTGTTGTTGGTTAGTGCCGATGCTGATTGTCCTCGCCTCGCTGGGGTTGATCCGGCGCCATCGTCCCCTCAATGTTGCCACATCAATGAATTGTTGTGTCCGCACTGCCTTCTTCTGCTGCCGCCACTGCCACCATGCCACCGCCATCTTCCAAAGCCACCGGAACACTGCCACTTTGATCAATGTTGATTGTCGTTTGCTAATTCTTATTGGTTCCTCATACTCAAAACATTGGCACTGTCACAGAAAAGCAGTGCCAATACCAGTACTGACACAGTTCAATTCCAGTATTGAGCATCGATTGGGGCCCATACTGTTATTGGCACTGCTGGGGTGGCGTTCATTTCCAGTATGGGCATGTGCCAAGTGCCCGTACCGGTATTGGCACTGCCGCGATGGCGTTCGTTTCCAGTAGGGGCACATGCCAGGTGCCAGGACCAGTCTTGGCACGATCCATTACCAACAATGGCAAATATTTGCTGCCGATACTGATGAAATCTATTGTACTTTGGAAAAACGGCAAATCAAAAAGAAAGCGGACACTAGTAAGTTCCAGTTTCGGGCCCAGTACCGGAAATGTGCTGCTCCTTACCGGAAACAGAAATTTGTGCTTTGGGTACCAAAATATATAATATTGGGGGCGTTTTTGTTTTTTTGTGTCCAGTGAAAAGAAAGGCAATGCACAGAAGTATTTACATTGAAGATGTTCACCTAGGGGGGCAACCTTTCACCTAGTACTATCATCATACACTGGGGGGACCGCCCCGCACGCTTTAGCCACGTGCGCTGTTGGTGATCTATGGTTACCAAAAACGACCTGCTAACTCCTGTCCTTGAATATATGAGCTGTCTCAATGGAATTCACTACCCCGCTCAGATGCCTGCAAAGATAATGTCTTGGGCAAAGAGCCTAGGTTGTGGAACTGCTACGATATGCAGCTGCCACAGAGTTGCTAAACACATACACAAGGTAGTATTGAGGTACCTACAGAAAGTAGCTTGTTACACACAGTTACAGGATGCATGACAGACATGATCACAGCACAACTGAATCACCATCGTAACTCAATGGGAACCAACATTAGATGAATAGTGAGCCCACAAATTAGTTATGACCTTTCTATCCTTATCAATATGTGAGGCTATAATCAGCAGTCGTAACTAATTTTCAATAAATGAACTATTCAACGGCGACGGGGTCGTCCATCCACACGACGGTCAACCTCATCATGGCGGCCAAGCCGCTCGATACCATCGTGGGTCAACCCACAACTGAATCCATGGATCGGATGATGGAGCAGATGGCCCAAATGGTCGCACCCATCAAAACCACAGCTTGGAGAGGACTGCATGGCTCATTAGCCCTGGTCCTCGACGATGCGGAATACGCCATCGTCACTCGCGGTGTAATCACCACGACTGATCGCGTCGTCCAACCCCCAGCGGTGCATCCTGACATCGACGATCTCGTCTCGCAATGCAAGCTCCTTTGCCTTCAGGCAGAGACCAATAAGTTTCAGTCAGCATTCAATCTCCAGGAGGCAGTCACCAACATCGGAGTCCAACGTATCATTGACAGCATCGAAGAACAGTACGTTGAGGAACTCAACGAAGATTACTTTGGCTGGCTACGCCAACCAAACAATCAAAACTGTCCTCACCCATCTTCGCACCAAATGGTGCAAGGTCATGACAAAAGAACCCACGGATGCAACCGACGCGTTCTACCACACCTGGGTACCAAACACCACACACATCATTATGTTTGGCCATCAGTTGACGAATTGACAAAACTCCAAAAGAAGTGCTGCACAATCAACGTCATCATATCCGACGAGGCCAAAACACTGCACTTCGTCAGGCAGATGTACAAAAGTGATTATTTCACCAAGGATCAGATGATGCAGTATGAAATGAAATCAGATGCGGATAAAATGTGGGTACCTACACTTGACCATTTCTCTCTCCTTTATGCCAATTGCAAAGCTTATGGTGACGATTTCTCAGTGAGCAACGGATTCAAGAGTGCGGCCGCCATGTACAACGTACCCTCGGATCGCACAATCACGACTAATGCCAGCAGCGGTGAGCACACAACTCGGGACTTCTACATCGAGAGCCTCGGGGAATCACTCGCAATGGCACATGAGTATGTGGCAAAGGCCCCAGGGACGAACGTCGGCACCACGTTGGATCAACTTGACAAAATGAAGTCAGAAATTGAGACGCAGCGGACTCAATTCGAGGTTCTGATGAAGCAGAACTCGGATCTGGTAGCAGCTCTCGCAAAGGCGAGTACAGCTGCAACCACCGGTAACGGCACTGGAGAAGCACCCGCCTGTTCGGGCCACCCACGAGCCTGCAACAGGGCCAGCCTAAAGGAATGCCCCCACTGCAAGAAAATGTGCCGCCATGATCCGGCGGAATGTTTCTCATTACTGGTGAATGCGGATAAATGCCCCACCGGATGGAGAGTCCCTGCGGCCCCCTGACAAACACTGGGGTCCACTGCAACTGATATCGATTTGAATAAATGGATACTTAAAAATGAGCAGCAATGTTTATCTTTACCTTCTGTTTCGTTGTTAAATTATTGGACCCCGCTGGCTAACCAAGTCAAAGATTTAGACCCCTCAGAGTCGATCAACTCGATTCATCACACGGCGCAAACCAGAAAGAAAGTGCGTTTCCGACTAGACCTTAATGTCGACATCACCCTCAACTGGATGACAAAACTGTCATGCACCCCAGGTATCACGAGAAGCTTCACGATACACTCCGCATCGGAGTTCTCAATATAGCATCATCCCATCAGCCGTCAGCGACACGGGAGCAACTTCACATGCCCCATCAATTCCGACAGGCAGACGCTCCACTGTGGTATTTCATCTCCCCAACAGGGCCACAGCACCAGCAACCACCATCAATAAACTCCATCACAACGTCAGAGAACCAGCACGAAGCACAAACATCTTCCCCACCCTGGCAACAAATTCTCTCATGAGCACCAGCAAATTCGTCAATGCAGGCTACACTGTTGTCTACGACGAAAAAGAAGTCAATTATTATGAAAGCGCTACCACCAAGATTGTTGTTTCGGAAGATGCGGTCATCCGAGGATTGCGATGTCCACGTGATAAATTATGGTGTGTCCCCCTTGTCCCGAACGTTCGAAATCTGAATACGGACACCATCATCCTCGATCATCCACTCGGCCACTCTAGCCTAAACTCGATGCATGAAGTTGCCAACACAACCCTCACGAGACAGCACATTAATGCAGTATCTGTGCTGGTGCATCGTCAGGAGTATCTCCACAACGTGTATGAACTCCCCAGCATTGAACCCACTGTTCGATACCTCCACGCCGCCGCCAGATACCCAGTCAAGGTGACATGGCTCAAGGCAATTCGCAATGGAAACTTCAGCACATGGCCACTAATCAATGTCAAAAATGTCGCCAAGCATTTCCCAGAATCAGAGGAAACGCAAATGGGACACATGCAAGGACAACG
>JALLBA010000765.1:0-15657 GCA_036939675.1 Cyclostephanos invisitatus
ATATTGTTGAATTATCCCAAAAGGTAGATCATTGATATCCATGATTGTTAGATAATGGGATGCCTCAATCACTGAAATATCCAAAGTCGTTGCCACCACCAAGTTGTTTAAGTCCTCGTTTGAATTGCTGAAGTCATCTTCCCCCACCATTGCATTTTCATTGATTGCAGTGCAAACAATCGAGTTATTGAAATGATGTCTGCACATTCTGGACTGAAATAAATGTCCTCTACATCCATGAATTTTGCAAATTCGAGTTCCACCATGTATCTTGCAAAGTCCATTCTTTTGGGGCAAGTTGGTGCAACCTGTTGCGCTGCAAAATATTTTATCAGGTCGATGACTCCCACACTTGCCACCCTTTTGGGCAAAGCTATCACACCCCAGATGGTTGCACTTGGTGCGTCCGCCATGAGTGCGACACCGCCCATTCCCATTTTTAGTGGGTCTGTTATCACATCCATCAAAGGAGCAGTGATTCATCATGTTGTTGCCTAATGCCATGATTTTTTTGGGTCCGTTGGGTCGCCGCTTGGATTGCCAAATATCGCCACTAAAAAGGTGTACATGCACACGAGTACCAGCTCTGGTAATGATAAATATGGCGCCAGAGAGAACATGACAAAAACGAGAACATGACAAATGGCGCCAAAGAGAACATGACAAAAAGGAGAGCTACCGGTAACACATCATCATGGCGTTGAGCAACTGGAGCGTTGAGAATCGTTTGTTTCTTTCTTGTGTATGTAGATTAGTACCAGTTTCCTGATCGCAAAATTTGACACCAACAATGAAGGCTGATGGGTCCGGTGTGGTCAGTTCACATCCGGCATGAAGCACAAACCAAAAAACATAAATTTACCAAGCCGCAGCAATCCATTGCATCGCATTCCATCCATCTCTGCTGCTGTCCATTGCATCAACCGTGTCCCCATTCATTATCATAACAAATGGCCAGAGTAAAACAAGCAGCCCGCAAAACAGTTGGGGGTAAGAACCCACGCTTTCAACTTTTAACAAAGATAGCTGCACGACAAGCTGCTGCTGCTCCACGTCGTCTTCCATTGGGAGCTAGAGGTGGAGTGAAGAAGCCTCATCGTTACCGCCCAGGGACCGTTGCCCTTCGTCAGATCCGTAAGTTTCAGAAGACCACTGAGCTATTGATCAGGAAGGCACCCTTTCAGCGTCTTGTCCGCGAGATTGCGCAAAAAAGGAAAGAGGACGTCCGTTTTCAGAGCACAGCTGTCCTCGCCCTCCAAGAGGCCTCAGAGGCATATATGGTTGGCATATTTGAGGACACTAACCTGGCTGCAATGCATGCAAAACGTGTTACAATCATGCCAAGTGACTTGTTCCTAGCAAGACGCATTCGTGGCGAAATTTTTACCAAACCAGATGCCGTGGGGGGAAAGTAACATGCCTGGCCTACTATACTACCTTTGGCAGTATGTGAAGAGGGGAATGGGGGAAAGTGCATCGGTTATTGGGGAACAAGGGGAAAGAGGTGGGGAAGTGGAAAGAGGGTAGGTGGCTGGGTGATGAAGAGGAAAGAGATAGGTAGGTTGTTGGGTGACAAAGGGGAGGGGGGGGTATATGTTTGCATTAAAACTAAATAAATACATCAGTCAAAAACATGACAATAAACCAGAGTGTGCCAGGGTGTGGGCTTGGATGGCCGGGGGAAGGCGCAGTGACTTGTCTTTCAAGAGGTGGTGGGATCGCCTTCATTTTTCGACTGGGATCAAACCTCACAATCGCAGAAATTTAGTCCATTTTTTTGGCCAGGTGAGGTATAAGGCACAGCGATTTTGAGACCAGATGGCCGAATGCAATCGAGCTGCCTGGTCCCAGACAACAACAACACAACAATCAAACAATGTACGAAAGGGTTGGGGCGCAAGTGGCCAGGGGAGATTGTATGGGCAGCCATTCGGACCTCCTCTTTTTACATGTTGTTATTGCTAAAAAAAGGGTTGTTTGGGGTTGGTTGCGGTGGTTTCGAACCATGCGCTTAGCTCTAGAATAATACCTAATAATACTATGGTAGGTAGTTACTACTACGACATGTCGGCAAGTAGGTAACGACACGACATACGACACAGAAAAAAAGAACCCGACATCACATGATGTCGCCGACACGTCGGCCGTGTCGGGCCGTTGTGTCGGGAAGACACGAAGACATGTCGTCAAAACCAACTGTTGACGACATCTAAAACAGCAACATTTCCAGCTAAGGTTTTGTGTGAGGGTATGGTGCACGCGTGGGTGGGGCAAAAACTACTGAAAAGTAACGTTTTCATAGTTTTTACCTTTCTCACAAAATGTCGCCAACTGAGAAACTCACTCTACTTTTTGCCTGTGAGACGCTTTTTAGATATCAATTGTTTAAACAGTCACATGCTAGTTTAGCCCCCCTCTTAAAGTGTTCTAACAGATGTGCCAAGTCCTTCTGGTCAGTTTGATATATAACAACCATATGAAAATTTCTGAACATCAAATCTACAATGCACAATCCCTGGCCCACTCCATGTCAAAATCAAACAAAATCACCGCATTGAAATGTTGCATAAACATATATCATCGCCCACACTCCCCCATAATCCCCCCAAGTTTGCATACCATTTCTAATATGCCTAATAAGTTGAGATCTGTTGATCGTTGTAAGCTGAAGAAGCTGATTGAGAACTTCTATTGAGTGCCCAATATTGGTATTTCTGATGCCTTCAGATTGGCAAAATACTCTGAGGAGAAGCTCAATGATAAGAACTTCAATCACTATCTTTTGCTAGCCCTCCCTGGCGGATCAATTGCTGGTATCAGGGCAATAATTACTGGAGAAGTCTCCATGCAATCGGCACCATCGTCTCAACGTTCTGAGCATCGCCATCATTGTGCCACATTGGAGCGCACCCCTCCCCCCCTCGAGCTTCCTCCCCCTTCCCCCAGAATCGCACAGCAATACTGTGCTCCACAGCACTATTCTGCCGCCTGATTTGTCTCTCAATGATGACATTTGCAACAATGGAGCAATTGCAAAGCAGGCGGCCGCCGCCATGAAAGAGAAACACAAGCGATATAATAGAACACAATATTAAAAAATAACAACAATGAACCACAACCACAACGACACCAACGTTGACCAGGAAGAAACACGTCTGGCCATGGTTTCAGTCCCGGACAGCGATTTTTAAAGCGAAAGACATAAAAATAAAGTCCCGCACCTTTTCAACAGAAATTTAAGTGAAATTTCTGAGAACGCTCCAAGAAAGCTTTCTTGCTGGGTCTGAAAACTGTGCAAGGGGATTAGGCCCAGTGATATGGCATGATGTGGCGCAATGTGGCACGATGTGGCATGATGTGGTGCGATGTGGCATGATGTGGCATGATGAGGCACAATGTGAAGCAATGTGAAGTGATGTGAAGCGATATGAAGCGATGTGAAGTGATGTAAAGCAATGTGAAGTGGTGTGAAGCGATGTGAAGCGATATGAAGCGATGTGAAGCAATGTGAAATGATGTGAAGCGATGTGAAGCGATGTGAAGTGATGTGAAGCAATGTGAAGCGATGTGAAGCAATGTGAAGCGATGCGAAGCGATGTGGCATTTACATTGCATGAGTGGGCCCCCACCATGTTGGCCTATCATTCAACCCCTTCCCGTCGTCTGACGCCAACACCCAGAACCAGCAGCCACATCAAAGCATCCCCTTGCGATGCGTGTTGCGGTGCAATCCGATTCGCCTGTTGAAGGGAGCACCGGAACGCATTCCGGCAGGGGGGTGAAGAGTTAATTGTTACATGTGTCATGCTCCACATCGAGCCACATCAAAGAGATTCACAATGTGACATCAACATTGCACACCATTGCACGAATCACAGGATGTAGTAGGTACGATACCACACAAACAAACAGCCCTGCCCAATGTGACAACAACGACGATGACGACCTGCGCCGGATTGCCTTGTGACCTTTCCTTTCGCGATGACCACGCCGATGCATTCCTGCCCCCGGAGTGATGAATAGTTGGGAGGGAGCCTAGGAAGGAGGAGGGAGATGTGTCCATTGTCTCTCACCCCTCTCCCAACCTCGATGTCATCGATTTGCAGCGTGGGCAAAGATGTGGGGGAAATAGGGTGGCGGGGGTCAACAAAGACAAGTAGGCGCATGGGGGGACAACCACGACAAAGAGGGGATATCATGCCGTTGTTGTTGACAAGGAAAGGTCGCATTGCTATCATATTTATTGTGTTGTTGAGCGGCGTGGGAAAAGAGTTGGGGGATAGGATGGCAGGGGGATGACAACGATGATGACGACAAAGACAAAGAAGAAGAAGCAAATTAATGTTTGCAGGCATGCTGCGGTGATGCATTGTTGTTGAGGTTTGGTGGGTCGGCGTCAAATTAGAAAGACAGTGATGTTGTAGAGGAACAGATCTAACAATCAACATGAGGTGAAATGTGAAGAGAGGGAGGCGTGACCGTGCATCCACAAATTTTGATGATTGATCACAAGATCAATGTGACCCCGCTTGATCGCCAGCACGTCATTGAATTGCAATGCATAGAACATCGCTTGAAGTATTAATTTCTTTAATGTGCTAGATTTATTACGTAAATCTCTACTAGATAGTGGCATGTGTAAAACTATCAGACCTCATCCTACTGGGACCTGGTTTGTCAGTTTTCATTGTCCTCATCTCTGTCGAGTGCGGGATTGCCCGCACGCGCCGTCCTTTGCCTCTTTGCCAGAATACCACCCTCAACCTTAACGTCGTTGTTGTCCTTCCTCTCCTCATTGCCCCCCCTGTCCTTGTCACTGCCATCTTCACCCCTGTAATCAATGTAGTCATCGAGCTCAAAATTGTTCTCACCATAGCTATTGTCCTCCCAATCGACATTCCTCCTCCTCCTTTCCTTATCCCCCCGGCTCCCCAATTGCCTCGATTTGATTGTTGCCTTGACTGCCAGGATCGGGTCACGAGCTTCTCTTCTTCCATAGTTGTTGTCCTCGTCCCCTTGCCACCTTTCTTCCCAAGTCTCCGCCCTCCCAAAATCCCTTGTTGTCATTGACACCACCCGATGCACCGCTGCATACCCCTCCCTCGCAACCTCATCGCTGTGGTTGGTTGTTGTTTTTATAGTCTGAACAACATTGTTGTGGTTGGTTGTTGTGTTTTTATAGTCTGAACGATGTGTCCCCAATATTGGGAATGACGCTGCCAGCAAGATCTTTTGTAGCAGCCACAGCATCGACGTCCCTTGCAACTTCGTCATTGTTGTTGGCGGCGGCAGCATCGCCCGTGCAATGCATCGCTCCCAATCTTGCATTCTCATTCTCCTTCATCCTCCCCCCTTATCCACCGCATCCACTTGGCATACCACCGTCATCTGTCAATTGATTGTGAAGTATTTTTTTTATGGCAAGCGCTGCCTGCGAGATCCTTGCGACGGCTGTGGTGGTGGTGGCGATGTCCCTCGCAATGTCAATATCTTTGGCAGCGGTGGTGGCATGGCAGCGGCACGGCATCACCCTTGCAATGCATCCATCACTCCTCCTCATCCTTACCCCTCCCTTGCCCGCGGCATCCACTCGGCATACCAATGTTGATTGATTGTTATTTTTTTAACGATCCCTTGCAATGGCTGCGGCGGCGACGCCCCTCGCTATGTCATTGGCATGGCGCTCGCAATGGGGAAGGCGCTGGAGGAGCGGAACACTTATGAGTGTTACTCAATGAGGGATGATGTTGACCCAATCCCAAAGTATAGGCATCGATATGTATGAGCAGCCTCATTATGCCCTGAATCAGGAGTGTAAGTTGTGGGGGAGTTACAAGGGGGCGAACGATTGGAGGATCATTGAGCTGAAGCCAATGTCAGATGATGATGAAAAGGGGGCATGAGATTCAGCACGTTGTGCATTAAATACAATGAGAGAACGCATATCGCTGATGATCCGGGAGGGGGAGGTCGGGGCAGTTGGAACAAAGGACGGTGACACGATGGGTTATTATGTTGTCAAGTGGACGATCAAGCCGTACGCTCTGCAAGCAGAGACAGAGGGAGAGTCGGGCATGATTGCTGCTGGGGCATTGGTGGTTGATGCATTATATTTGAATATTGTTGAACGTGCACCATATTGGTACATGCAGTCAGAGTTGAGAGTTGACGACCGTCATTGAGGTGAGGCATGTGTTGAAAAGTGGGTTCGAGCTGGGGAAGTATCAGCGACAAATAAATTGCCTCAGGGGTGCAATCATTTTGTGGCGATGCAGAAGAATGCGGGGAAGATAACCAAGGATGACCATGAGTCGATTATGGAGGAAGCAGAGAAGCACGATTGGCTAGAGTCTGGTGAGGAAGAGGATGAGAGTGATGAGGATGAGTTGGAGAGTGAGTTGGAGAGTGAGTTGGAGAGTAACGATGACTAATTTTTAGGTAAAATAGTACTAAATACAATCTAAGATATCTCAAAAACTACTGGTCGGAAAAGAAGAACGTTGATCACAATAATAATTGGCATGACATGGGGGACCTACCCGCAAGATATCAGCGGCATTGGCCAATCGGAACATTGATCCCACTGGCTATGTCCGCCATGGTCGAATTGTTCCGTCAGTTGATATTTCATGTTTTGGCAGCTGGACAATTCCTAAGCATGTTGGTATGGTTTGTGCATCCTGTTGTATTTAAAGTGAGAGATCTGTTGGTGTGCTTTTGATGGTACGTACCTTTGAAAAAGTACGAGTAGCGAAATTTAACCTTAAGGGAGGGGTTAGGGGGTGTTACTTTGTGCCCCACCCACGCGTGCACCACACCTGAGGCTAGCATGCTGTACGAAAGAGAGATTTTACCCATTTTGTAGAGTAGAGCACCCCACCCATGCTGATACTTTGCCCCCATTTAAATGCAAACTTTGGAACAATAATGCCCCCCCTGAGCACCGCTCACACACCACCATACATTGAGGGTGTGTGAGCGGTAATCAAAATGGGGTGGGGAGTTAGAATAGGTCATTTTGAGGGGCAAAAATCCCCATTTTAGTGAACTAGTGTCCCCTCCATTAGTATAATAGAATCTAGTACTGAAGGTACAATACGTTTAACACTAAAAAAACTAAACGTTACAGTAGCGCAGAAACGTTTTCCAGCTAGGATGAAAACCAGTTCCAAGCTGTGTCAATCCTAGGTTATGGCTGACTCCCCAAATCTGCACCACTAGGCGAAAGAGCAGATGTTTATAGATAGATTTCCTTTAAATTTGAATCTGCCTGTGTGCTGAGCAAAAGTATACCCTGATTTTATGTTTGAGGCTATGAAGCACTGAGCACCGCTGAACACATCTCGCTTTGATGTATGTACAGATGGATGAAGTGTTTTAGCACCTTAAGATGCTGGTGCTTGGTGGATAAGCTCATGGGTGTGGCCTTACACCTTGCACTGATACACTGGCAGCGGTGAGCTCAGATTTCTTCAAAATTTGGGTCCGATGGCTGAGCGGAAATGATGCAATGATGTCATCATGTTTAAGGTTGAGGCGATTGATCATAGCTAAATGATGAATGGATCTTCAAATATGCCAGCGCTGAGACAAACCTTTTCTGATGCAAACCTAAGCAAAATGATTAATGATGAAGGCTCAATGCTTGACAAGGACTATGACGTTGGCACAACAATCAACAAAAAATGGGTGGTCAATAGACAAAGAAGTGGAATGGGGGGTTTCGAAGACTCCGACTCATTATGGTGATGTTTCAGGGTGAGGAATGGATGAGGGATTGACAGAGGACGACGCAAATGCAAGGTGAGAATATGCATGATCGGCTGCAAGTAGGTGCTGGAGAATGCATCAAGAGGGGGGGGGGGGATGCAAAATGAGTAGATAAGATTGAGTGGTAACAACAGGACATGAGCAAGAGAGCAAGAGGAAGAGGAGGGGGGGACACAGGCACGGAGGACACCCGGATTGCCTTTCTCATTCTCAGCTGATTGCTAATTTTGCAGAGTGGTGGTGGTGGCAGAGGTTGACGATGATGCCAGGGGAGGAGGGGGGTGGGGATACTAGTCCCTATATGGAGGGATACAGGGGCCTGCTGCAACTGCGAGATGTCTTACGATTGGTTGATTGTTGTTTTTGCTAACATGCTGCCACAACATGTCAGCATGCTGATGCTGAGGATGTTGGCATATCGGGAGGGATAAAAAATCTTAACAGCCGGCACTGCTCAATGTCATGGCCGACGTGTCGCCCGACATGTTAATGAAATGTGGGTATCTGTCATTTGTCATTTTGGGTTTCATTCAGGGGGCGAAGGAGGGAAGGGGGCCTTTGAGGATTGCCCCCCGATTTCACCGCACTTTTTAGGCAAAAGTCCAAAGTCCGGAAGAAAAACTTTTTCGTATTAAGTTCCTAAGTACTATGGGATTGAAATCGCTAACAAATGTCGTGAAGTATCGCTGAATCCACAAGAGAGAGAGGTGAATGATCTCCCTGTTCACGTTGCCAAGAATACGATCCGCCAAATGAAGTTCATAGTATCGGCGAGATAGATCATTATCACCGGACCAGCTGTAGTTTAATAGGTGTGTAGTAATATAATTTGCGTTTGCAATCAATGCAGTCCAGAGGGCGGGGTCAGGGGTAGCCGGGGACAGTGGTAGTACCTGGCTATTGATTATTTTTTGGGTTTGTTTTTGCCACTATCTACAAATGTTCGCGAAGTGGGCGGTCGAAACATTTCCCATGCTGTCACGCTCTGCATGTATCGATACTCTTGAACGATATAATTCAACGGCGAATATTCAACATCTTATACCTCATCAAAATATGATATTGACTTCTCATACCGCACATCCATTACGACGCAGACAAAACGTCAACGACACGATGGTTCCATTTCGATCTGGTCTTTTCACTTGCTTGTTGGCTTCTAGAAGCTCCGCATTTGCGTTCAAGCCCGCGACTCATTCGACGTCACTTTCTCAGCAGCATGGCACTGCAATCAACCGCTTGCCTGTCAATCTAAGAATGTCTGGAGGTCAGATTGCCGTTCCGGATCTCAAGCCTCCAGCTGCCATATACGAGGGTGCCGTCGCTGCCGGAGCAGGTGCGTGCATGGCGTGTTTCTTTCGTGCCGATGAGTTGAATTTTTCTCATTCTTTTCTCTTCGACATCTCAGCCAAGGCTTCTGCCTCATGGGCGAAAATATTCAAGCTTGGAATTGCTGCTGGATGCCACATCGGATTTGGATCTTACCTAGCGATTACGGTTGGCGGTGCTTGTCCACAACTTGCAGAGGCCAACCCTGGCCTTCAAAAGGTTAGTGGATATTTGTGTATCCTCTTTCTTTTTGTATTCGATGCAGCAACGCACTTGTTCATGATTTCCATGGCTACGACGAAAATAGATTATCTTTGGTGCTTTCGGCCTTCCTTTCGGCTTAATTATGACCTTGGTCACGGGAGGGGAGCTCTTTACCGGAAACACTGCTCTTGTTACCGCTTCGGCAATGGAAGGCAAGACGACCCCTGCTGAGCTAACCAAAAGTTGGGTGGCCTCTTACGCTGGCAACTTCGTTGGATCGCTCATTCTGGCCTACCTTGCGTTCAAATCTGGTACGCTTGGGACTGCCCCCGCCAGTGCCGCCATTGCAACTGCTAAGTGTGCTCTTTCTTTTGAAACTGCGTTCGTTCGAGGTATCCTCTGCAACTGGCTCGTTTGCATGGCAGTGTACATGGCCTCGGGATGTGCAAGTCTTGCTGGAAAGATGGTAGCTGTGTGGTTCCCCATCAGTGCCTTCGTTGCACTTGGTTTTGATCACTCCGTGGCAAACATGTTCATTATTCCCCTGGGCATGATGCGAGGCGCTAATGTTAGTACATATGATTTTCTTGTGAAGAACCTCCTCCCCGTTACATTGGGTAATATTGTTGGTGGGGCACTCTGTGTTATGGGAATTTATGGCAGCGCTTTCGGCAAGTGGTTTCAGAAAAAGGACTGAAGCTCTATTGTTGTCATGACGGAGACCTCCGCTATTACCACCTTAAACAATTGTGCAAGAATTCTCCTTAGTGATGACTATTTATACACACTACCATGACTACTCCCTCTTTCGGTGTTGTATTCCGACCTGTAGGAATCGTTCCTAGTAGTTGCATCTCGAGATCGGCTATCTCATTTTCTTGAGACTCTTCAATGCCTTGAACCGGCTTGAGTTCCTCTGTAAGAGAATCTTCGAGCAAATATCCGGATCTCGCCTTGACGTTGAAAATGAGACATAAGACGCCAAACTCCTAGCAGAGTCCACGATCCCAAAGCCCACTTGATACCCTCCTTGAAGGATGACCCGATGGACCATTTTGTGGAATGGCCGACATCTTCACTTCCATTTGCAGCAAAAGAGTCATCTCAAGAGAATTCACTGAGAAAAATTGCATAAAGTCATTGGAAAGATGGGCCGGTACGAGGATCAGGAGAAGAAAAAGCATAATTGCTTCATTGCTGATGAGGATGATGAATCGGTTATTGAAGGAGAAAGCATCCTAAAAAGGGTGGGGTTGAAGGCCGTGGATGCATCTTTGATTGACGGTGAGGTAACAAACAAGGCGATTTTCGTTGAAAGGAGAAAGAATGATGAGAAGATTGGCCAAAAGAAGCACAACGAAAAAAAACGTCGCCTTGGACAAATTCAACCATGCCTGGAATTATAAAGCACAGCAAAAAAGTCATGAAGAATTGCAACAACACCAACACCAACACCAACAGCAACAATGTTGTAAATATCAATATTCATGGGAATGCTATCGTCCCACCACAATGTGGAGCTCCAATGGCTGAGTATTCTTTACAGGTAATTCAAGCACAGCAACAACAAAAGCAAGCTCTGATTTGGCAACCACAGCCATTTCAACACCAGGCACAAGCTCAGTACACTCAAGAGAGTATTCATCAGCGTTTCTCAATTATGCAACTTGACACACGGGAACGAATGCCAAAAAATTGCTTGCTAATTTCAAGATCACTCTGTCTGCTTTTAATGTTTAGCGAATTATTTAGATGGATAACTTTTACAGTCTGCTGATAATGGTCTTGTCAGCGCATGCAAACTTGTAACCATGCTCCTTGTTCAATATCTTGGAGTTTTGTCCCGCTACCTTGTTGCAAGTTTACTCGTGCTGCCTTTGCCTGACTTTTCTTCATCCTCATGTTTTTCAATTTTCAATACTCTGCTTCATCCGCTTCATCGAATGAACCACAGGCATTTATGACTCTTCCCCAAGCTGTGCACCGCATTCTCTCCTCATTGGATATTCTATTGCCATCTAAATGGATCAATCTTAATTACTATCTAATGACCATTTTACGATAATGTTGCATTGTGACTACCGGGTTTTCTTTCAAGATGAAAATCTCAAGGGATTTGCACTGTGATAAAATATCATCGAAGGTGCAATTTCTTATTGAGCTCGGGGTTAGCGCGGAATCCTTCCTTTTGATACACCAGCAGATTGCTTCTTTTGTCATCATTGTTGATGCCTTTTTCGGGGTGAGCAATGTTACTAGATTCATTGCCATATTCACATTTGTCTGTAAACAAAGTCAGGTCTTGGAGCTGTTACGCGGTAAATGGTATCTTTAACAAAAGTTAAAAACTTGCTCACCGACGTGACAGCTTCATTCCATTTTTAAAATGGCCCTTTCTAATAAATATAATATGCAAATAAAACATGGTCATTTTGTAATCTATCATGTATCTGCATGACAAAAATACCTTTTTTACAAAACAAATACACAAATGTGTCAATTAAGACTGTTAAAATTGAAATCCGACACTCAGAAAATGGTGGGAATAAAACTGCCATCCGGACAGACCGTGATTACGCATGCTTCGCCTTGTCACATCTTCACAATGATTGAAGTTGAAAAAAAAACAGAGGCCTTGTTATGTCACTTGTCTTATTTAATGTCTGAATGGCATCTGACACTTAATGCACCGACCAATTCCTGATTGTGAAATCGGTCGGGGAAGATTACCGTCTTAATTTTCCTGTTTGTTCGTTTTTTTCCGCCATTTTCCGAGTGTCGGATTTCTTTTTTAACAGTTTTATTTTAAGGTATGACCTCGACAGTGAGATGTCGAACCATCTTTTGAGTATTTGCATATTTGGGTATCTAAGCCTGTTTGAATAGAAATACACACCTGGCATTTTGGCAGGAACTTGTAAACGGATGGGCTTCAGCAAATTTGTCTTGATTCGCTCCTTCTCCTCATAGTATTATCAATAGATAATCATTTTAATACCTTGTTATTTATCTGATATTAGTTTTTTAGTCACGGAGAAGTATTCCGTACAATAGATTGTAGGCATTTTCTACTGTAGAGAGACTGAAATCCTAAGCTACATGGTGAAACCCAAAAACCATAACACTCTATTTTTTCTTCACTTTTCAAGGCAGATCACCATAAATCAGCTTCACGTCCTCAGTGGCATCATCATCATAGCATCCTGACAGTGTGCCGCAACTGTATCATCAACCCCAACAAATGGTAGCAAGGCCGAGCTCATTGCTTGTTTACAGGCGCATCTTGCCAGGATGTAATTGTCTCCGTTCTTTGCTGTGTCTCTCCCCCCCCCTGCAGTCTCCCCTCTCCCCTCCCAAGCTGATTGTTAATTGTTATTTTATTCATGGTCATCTGGTGGTGGCACACAACATTGACATAAAAATAAATTAAATACATCATAGACTCACTCACCCCCCTCCTACTATCATTCCATTGCCTGCCACTTCCAAATCAAGTTGATTGATAGTTACTTCAAAAATATTCTTGCTTAGCACTCACCGCTCGTACTTTCCTCTCAATTTTCAATTGAAGAGTGCAGAAAAAAAAATGCAAGGGGTATGCCCCTCCCCAAGAAAAGCTTAGTAACTTTGATTGGATTGGCAAGACACACCAAAAAACCATAACTCACCATGCAGTTACTCAATGGCTAAAATAGGGGGGCGACTTCGGCATCATTTGAATGGCACAAATCACCAGAAGAATTTTTTGTCCCTTTACAGGTTCCCGCCAAAATGTCAGGTGTGCGTTTCTATTTGAACAGTCTGATCTGTTCAAAGAAATCACAGCCTAAAAATATTGTTGCAGCAAAAAGCGAAAACAAAACCTCTTCTTCTTTTTGGAAGGCATAACAGGGTGTCTTGGGAACAAGATTTGGATGAAGATTTGCCTTGTTCTCTGCGAACCACCCTACCGAAAACACCGGGGGTTAAGAACCACCAACCAGACACTAAATCTATCATATTTAGCTCCAGCCCAACAGGCACAAGCGACACAACTAATCTAAATCTGTCTGTTTCTTGTCCGATTCTACAGATATCCCTTAATTAGATGAGCTAAATCAATCGACCTTGAAAAACCTTTCTGGCGATACCCACTTTGCCATTGGTTTGAGTAATCTTACTCATTTGTACTGTTCCCTCTCCAACAAAAAACACTAACTAAAATATTCAACCATTACTGATCCACTGGACAGGTCAGATGAGGACGTTATCTCGAGGCATCCTCCTAGAATTATCGTCCAGATCGTGGGTACTGAGATGGGCAACAAAGGGCGGTCCTGTGAGGATCATGCCATGTGCGGATCTGTCCTCAAGGGGAGTGAATGAGCAACTCTAAGTTGATCGGCTGCTGCCCAAAGAGACACCCCCTCCTCTTCCTGGATACCTCTCGCTGAAGCAAGGAGGGCAACCTTGCAACGTGACGTGTAGCGGATGCGCCTCTGCCCTGTGATTCTGCCGGGCTGGACCAAACGAGGCATGACTATGGTGGTGGGTTTGGTGGTACATAAGGTGGCTCGGAAGGAGGTGGGATGTGTGATGTACGCCATATTTTTATTTTTGAAAATAATTCAAAATATACATGGGAATCCTTATGTTGAACTGTGTAGAGACCCCGAGCCAATTTCTCTATTTTAGACTTTTAATTCCTACGCTAACTCAGTACACTTCAAAAAAAAATCTATCTGAAAGATTTCTGTCACACCCTAAGGGGCCGACTATATGTCCACCTGATGAAATTGTATGTTTTCCGGTATCGATTTCTACCTATTCCCACGTGAAAAACTCCCTTTTTTCTTTTGACAAAAAATTTTCAACCTCAAGATAGCTTTCCAGATGGATGAATTGGTATATTTCAAGTTGCAATTTTGTCTCGGACTATTGCTAAAATCTCCACCCTTTTTGTCTCCTTTGTTTTGTTAAGTTACTCCCCCGTCTATTAATGTTGTACAAGGCACCTATGACAAGAAAAAATGTCACTCCAAAGTCTCAGCAGACTCTAGTTTGAGCCCGTCACCTTGTACGTCATTTTTGCCAGATGGCCTTTTCTGCACACGTGGTTGGTCTTTAGCAGATGGTGGTGGTAGTGCTCTCACAACAGACATTGACAAAAATGCACTGACACTCCTCCAGGCTCACACAATCATACATCCTCGGCCATCCAAACTCACACCCCCCACTTGAACTGTCTTCCTCCACTTCCTGACGACGACTCCCCCCACCACCAACACCATGACAAAAGGGGTGGGAAGAGGCAAGCCTATCCCATTGGCGTGGAATGGACCCATGAGGGGTATTGATAGTGGAAGACCAAACATTGTACCCTTCACAGAGTAGGACAATATTGTCAGTAAGATTCATTGTTTTTTGGAATGTGTCAATTCGTAACTTTGAGTGGGTAAGTTTTGTGCATCAGTAGATTGACTGGTAATTACAAACTGGTAGAAGTGAAATTGTATGTTGTCGTTTGGAATGTGTCGATTCATAAGTTTGAGCGGGTACATTTTGCACATGAGTAGGTTGACTAGTGGTTACAAACTGGTAGCAGTGATCTTGTAGGTTATGGGAAAAAGTGAAGAATACCAATTTGTAAGTATGAGATGGTACTCCCACTTGGGACGGTTGGTATGGATTACTTTGTCTAATAATATCAATGTGAGTGAAATCCAATGATATATTATTTGTGAGAGAAAAATGAATATCCCTGAAATAGATGCCCGCAAGCAAAAGAAGATCCGGGTTGACACCACCTCAGTGCAGGCAGAAAAAAAATCAGAAAAGTTCCCACAAAACTAGGGAAATAGTCATTGAAGTTGGAGTGTCGAAAAAAAAAGATGCGACAAAACCACGTGTCACATCAAATTGAATCAAATTGATCTTCTGATGGAGCAACATGAGTTTACATACAAATACTTTCAGCGGGGAGAAGTGCGGGCGCGACGTGAGAAGGGGTCGACTATATGTCCCATGCATGAAATTGTATGTTTGCCGGTATTGATTTTTACCTATTCCCACGTGGAAAACTCCCCTGTTTTTTTGTAGGAAAAATTGGCGAAATACCACTACTTTTAGCTTTCGAATATTCCTGTGCCAATGCCAACTTTTCACTTCTTGAAATACTTCACCCATAGGAAAAAACTATTTTAGTTTGTCTCAAATTGTTCACCTAGAGATAAAAATCCTGATGACCACTTCACTGTGCGGCCCCTATCCTCATAATGCCATACCTTTTTGAGTCTTAGTATTACAATACCACTGCTGAATCAAATTTATATTTTAGAATACTTCACCTCCAGAATCGAATATTATTTCGTTCAC
>JALLBA010000766.1:0-14076 GCA_036939675.1 Cyclostephanos invisitatus
CCTTGAGACAGTCCTCTGTGTCATCCGGGTTCAGCTGCCACATTGATGACAAATTTTCGGATGAGGTTGACGAAGTACCATCTGTGGTACTTAATCGCCCTTCCTCCCCACCCTCGTGGGTTCATGTTTTTTTCAAGTCCAGTTCTACAACCTCCCTCCGTACACAGTGCGCCGCCGCTGCCAATCTGGTGGATCAACAGTCCACGGTTATTTGAATACCATCTATGGCATATATTGCATCGGACTAGATTTACCATTGTACCAATTTCCAATTACATTTAGATATATATTGAATCAGCTCGAGTAGGGGGGACATCAATTACCAATATGGGGGAAGTTATAGTCCGATATCCCAATTTTACGTGTTGTTAAAAGTAATAGTATCATTCTGTTTTGAAAATATTGCAGTAGTTGCAATAAAGGGTTTCATCAATAGTATATTTTATCCCAGTTGCAATAAATTCATCATACAAAAAAATTAGGACAGTTGCCAGTTCTATTAAACTCAATCGCCTCCGTGTGCGCATATGAACGCCAATTTGGGGGAAGTTATTACCACGATACTACGATACGTACATTATCTTAGAAATTCAGAAAACCGTGGGCGTAGGAACTGGGGAAAATAATTGCCATTATGGGGGAAGTTATTCGCCAATATGGGGGAAGTTATTACGATACTACGATACGTACGTTATCTTAGAAATCCAGAAAACAAAACATTCAAAGTGTGCCCTAAGATAGAATTAAAGTATCATTGTACATGTAAAATTTGGCTGTTGCTACAATTAAACGGTTACAACACTGCTATTTAATAAGATAGGAATTAGTATATATTGTATCACCGTTGCAATTAGTTCTTCATTCAAAAAAATTCGACAGTTGCCAGTTTAAAATGAACGAGGAACATAGAATGTATCAATGGGGACACACTATTTACACCTACAGAGATTCATAATTTGTCATCCAGACACAATATCATACAATGCAAAGGCGGAAGAGTCCTAGGAAGAACCAGATGCAATGAGGGAGGAAGATGCGGTGGATGAATGGCGGGAGGCAGAAAATATGGGGTATACTGAGGAGACTGATGATGAGCCCGAGTTTTATTGGAATAATGAAGTCAGACGCGGGACTGGTAGTCATGATTAGAACGAATGAAGGGAATGGGGGATGAAATTATAGAGCTAATAAAGACAATAAACTGGTTCAGAACAAACGGTTAAAATATTAATACTAGAACCAATAAATTAGTACACGAGATACCTCAAATGTTTCTAGAATACAAGTAAAATTGGAACTATAGATACAATATAAGGGTACAAACTAGCAATATTATTTGGACTAATAGAAGCAGTTTATTGGAACGCTATAATGCATCTAGTAACAATTATCAGATCGAGTAAAATTATCTATAGATACAATATACAGATTCAAACTGTTAGTCTTATTTGAACTAATAGAACCACTTTATTCGAACGCAATAATGAATCTAGTAACAATTACTAGATCAAGTAACATTAGATGAACAATTAAATTGTTCTCAGTATTATTAAAATGGAACGAGAAGCAGTACACTCAACTGAGTAAAAATGAAAAATTTCTAGATCCATTTTTGGGGGTTGTGAGGTCAGGTCGTGATGGCGTGGCTTCCGCCCCGGAGGTACGAAAACCAAAGTAGCTGTGGTACTACTCTACGGAAGGGCCACTACACCCAACCGCCGGTCCGACACCCACTTTCACCCTATAGGGAGAAGCGTGGTGCCATGGGCTGCGGTATCCTTTACAGGATGTTGGCGGAACGGATTGGGCTGTGTGCTACGCTTGCCACACGTGAGTCCGATGATTCTAATGTTGTGGATCATTGGGCGGAGTCGGACGTTGAACCTGATTATAATCCTTGGGAGCCTCGTTTTCCCAGTACTGCTTGGGGGAGGTTGTGCGAGGCGGGTTGGCTTGGTGCCGAGTCTCCTTCTCGATTGGAGTGCTGCCGTATTGTGGTGTTGATTGCGGTGATGAATCATTTTTTGGTGCCTGTCCAGGAGGAGATGTGGGGGAGTGGGGGGCCGCAGCCGAATGATAATGGTTGGATCGACGAGTTTGGATGTTATCAGTATTTTCCGCAGACTTGATGATGATGGTTGTTCAGCATCGTTGTCCTCCTCCTTGTTTGCCAATTTTTTAGCAGAGGAAGAGGGGCAGGTCTGTCCGTAGTCCGCTCTGCGCCGAGAAGAACCGAGTTGACGCAACAATGATGCCGTTGAGTGACATTCTTAAGAACAATCCCATCTCCAGTAGTACGTTAGACCACCGAGTGCAATTGAACAACGCAACGCATAATAAAAAGATAACATGATAATGTCGCGTTCTTCGCATCTCGTCCAAAGTCTTATCACCGCGGTCACCGCCGCGGCTCGTCCTCCTCCCCGCGCGACGACGACGGCGACGACGCCGCGTCGGTTCGGATGGTCCGCGAATCCCGAGCAGCATCAGCAACATCGTCGCTCCTTATCGTCGTCTTCGTCACCGTCGTCGTCGCAGTCGTCATCCGTCACCCGCCATCGCATCCTCCGAAGCGAAAACAACGTCGATAATGCCAACGTGCGCGATCATCCGTCGAATATCAAACGCGCCTTCCGCAGTCGTCTCGATGCGACCAGGGAGGCATCGTTGCTCGGTGGCGGGATCGATCGCATAAACAAACAGCACGCGCGTGGATCGCTCACGGCACGCGAGCGACTCGAGTTGCTGTACGATGCGGGAACCTATCGCGAATTGGACGCGTTCGTCACGCATCGATGTCAGGATTTCGGCATGTCGGGCGACGAATCGATGGTGATACCCGGCGATGGCGTCATCGTCGGTCATGGGAACGTTAACGGACGAAAGGTGTATTCCTTCGCTCAGGATTTTACCGTATACGGTGGTTCGTTGGGGGAGGCACACGCCAGGAAGATAGGCAAGGTCATGGACATGGCCCTCAGGGTCGGTGCTCCAGTGATCGGCTTGAACGATTCGGGCGGTGAGTTTTTTTTATTAGAGAGAGAATGTGTGTGAGGGGGGGGGCGATGGTCGCGAGGAGGGGAAGGTGGGGAGGGGAAGGTGGGGAGGGGCGGGAGTGGGTAGATTGGGGTCGACGCGCGCTCTTTCTCTCTCCATTCGATCCATCTCCGTCGCCTCTTTTGATGCATGCGCGCGTGCGTCTCGTTTTTGTTCGTCCTCGCCACCACCCCCCTCACGCCCACCCCCCGCACCTGACAATTCCATCGTGCGACGCGCACAGGCGCGCGGATACAGGAGGGTACCGACTCCCTCGCCGGATACGCGGACATATTCCAACGCAACGTCGATGCATCCGGCGTCGTGCCGCAAATATCCGTCATCATGGGACCGTGCGCGGGCGGTGCCGTTTACAGTCCGGCGATGACCGACTTCATCTTCATGGTTGATGGCACGTCGTACATGTTCGTTACCGGTCCGGAGGTCGTTAGGACGGTAACAAACGAGACCGTGACGAAGGAGGGATTGGGCGGGTCGTCGGTACACGCGGGGGGGAAGAGCGGTGTCGCACACGGATCGTACGCCAACGACGTAATGGCGATGCGAGCGATGAGGACGTTACTCGATTACCTCCCGAGTAGCAACGATCCGTCGACGTTGCCGGTCCGGCCATCGAATGACGATCCGTGTCGTGACGTACCGTCCCTCGATCAGCTCGTACCCGACGATCCGAATATGCCGTACGACATGAAGGACATAATACGGGAGGTGCTCGATCGGGATTCGTTATTCGAGATCCAGCCCGAGCACGCCAAGAACATCGTCACGGGATTCGGCAGGATGGAGGGACGGACCGTCGGGGTCGTTGGGAATAATCCGATGGTCCTCGCCGGCTGCCTCGACATATGCGCGTCGGAGAAGGCGGCGCGTTTCGTCCGATTCTGCGATTGCTTCAACATACCCATACTCACGTTCGTGGACGTCCCGGGCTTTCTACCCGGTACGGCTCAGGAGCACGGCGGCATCATCCGACACGGCGCCAAGCTATTGTTCGCCTACGCCGAGGCGACTGTGCCGAAGATCACCGTCATATCGCGCAAGGCATACGGCGGCGCGTACGACGTAATGTCGTCGAAGCATCTGCGGGGCGATGCGAATTACGCCTGGCCCGGGGCGGAGATTGCCGTAATGGGAGCAAAAGGTGCCGTGGAAATCATCTTCCGGGGCAAGGACGTCGAGAAGAACACCGCCGAGTACACGAGCCGATTCGCGAATCCGATGGTCGCGGCCCAACGGGGTTATATCGACGACATCATCGAGCCTCGCGACACCCGTCGTGTTATTTGCGATGATTTGCGTTTGCTCCGCACGAAGAAGGTGGGTACCATCCCGAGGAAGCATTCGAACATCCCGTTGTAATATCTCTCGGCCTGTGCGTGTGAACGACTGCTAGAGGATGATTATATAAAGATATTGGTGTGTACTAAATCAAATGTTCTCAGTAATTCAGTTGTTAGAATGACACCATGTTAGGAATTGATGCGATTTTTCATCCGAGCTTCCTTCATCTTAAGCAATTCTTCCTCCCTCGAAGGGGAGCTGTTTGCGCTCTGGATGGCTTGATATCCGTCGTAAGTTTTCTCATCCGAGCCATCCTCCTCGATGCCCGAATCGCCTTTACCATGTGGTTCGTCGGCGACAACACGAGTGTTTTTTCTAAAACCATTGACGATTTGTACACTCGCCGCCTTCTCCTTCTCGATCGCGGAGAGAAATTCTCCGGGTGAAGTGTACTGTGGAACTTCTCTGACCTCGCGCGTCTTAGAATCGACGTGGTATATCGTAAAGTTCAATTTCGGTCTTGGCAAATCATCCGATTCGCCCATTTCGACGTTCTTGTATGTCTGAGCCTTGTTGGATTTGATCTTTTCGTAGATGGAGGATAGATCGTTCGTGGGTGGGGATGATGGTTCGAAGGGCGCCGATGATGACGATGATGACGACGACGCTGATAGCCGAACAGGCATTGTCATCGCTCCGATCTTCGACTCGTCGATCTCCGACGTTTTCATCCTATTGCTAATGCGCGCTCGCCGTGTGGCCGCGGCAGTCTCTTCCGCAGTCGAGCCCTCTCCATACGCCTTGCGAATGATTGAGGTGTATCCATCCCACGTCGGTTCGTTGGCATCGCTGTCTTCGTCGGCGTCGTAGATGACGCCCACGGTGAAAGCGTCGGGATCGGCATCGACGGCAATCATAGTTTCAGTCAGATCAGCGTCCTCCTCCATGACCTCATCGCTGACGTCGACGTCATCGGCATCCTCACGCCCTCCTCCTGCGTCCCCGAACCCCGCACGTCTCACCATCCATCCGTCGCCCGCATCCCCAAATGAGAAAGCGCTCGCGTCCGTCACGCCTTGTCCCGCCGCCCTCTCGAGCGCTTCCTCATCCTCGGGCGATATACCGAACATCATCCCGTTGCGATCTCGCTCGCGATCGCCCCTCGCGGCCGCCGCGCCCTCGTAGAACCCGAGCTCGGTCCCGACGGACGCCGACACGCCCTCGTCGGTGCGACGGTGCACGGGGTAAAACATCGCCGCCTGTCGTGCGTTCGCGGCGATAGTCTTACCGCCCCCGGGGGAGGTGAACCTTTCCCACGCGAACGCGCGAAGGAGCGCACGATCACCATCGGTCATCGAGGACGAATCGCCGTCGTTGATCACCAGATCGCCGACTAGCTGGCCCGTCTTGGGCGCGAGGAGGACGCCGTTGCGCCAGTAACCCCCCGCCAGATACACGTTACTCCACTGGTCGGTCCCGCCCAGTATCGGACACTTATCCGGCGTGGTCGGACGCAGTCCGGCCCACGTCTCCTCGATGGGTAGGCTCGCCAACGCCGGCACGAGCCTCGTCGCCTCCGACAGGCAGTGCATCATCCCCTCCGGCGTGACGTCGCCGTCGTACCGTCCCGGCTCGACCGTCGCGCCTACGATTATGCGTCCGTCGGCCTTCGGACATATGTACGTGTCCTGCGCGAACAGCACCCGGGATAGCGGGGGCGGTACGCCGGGCGGCATGCGCAGGGAGAACGATTGGCCCTTGTGCGGCGTTACCGGCAACGGCAGGAGCTGCCTCATCCAGCTCCCGTTGGCGACCACGACCGACGTCGGAGAATACACCTGCCCCCCGGCGCAGTGCACACCGATGCATTTCCTGCCCACGTCGGATCCCATCCCATCGCCGCCAGCGCCACCGCCCGATGACGAAGATGATGGTATGGACGAGGATCCCATCTCGAGCGACTTGACCTCGTACTCGTCACCGAAATTCAACTGCACCCCCGCCCCGACGCACGCGGCCCTTAGGCTACAAGTCAGCCTCCGAGCGTCGACGCTCGCGTCCTCGGGGAACCACCACCCCCCGATCACGTTGGGGTGCAACCTCGGCTCGAGCTCGCGAACCTGCACGTCATCGAGCCAGTGCGCCGCCCCGGACTTCGGCTGGGGCGACCAGGTCGCGACGGCATCCCCCGCGAATGCCGGCGCTAGGAAACCACCGGTGGAATGGAATCCCGTCTCCCACGGCTCCAAATACGACGATGACGACGATGCGTATTCGTGTTCGTCGACGTCGTCGAGTTGATCCCAGAGGTATTTCGCACCCTCCCCCGTGCACCTCCCGCCGCCTCCTCCTCCTCGCCCTCCCCGTCCTCGTCCACGTCCCTTCGCCCCCCCGAGACTCGCCTCCCTCGCCAACCCCTCGACCCCCTTGACCCAATTTCCGTACATCCCCCGACTCTCCAAGCATATATCCAACAGCGATCCCGCGGGCAAACGTTCCGATTGCGGCGCCAGCATCCCCGCGGCCGCGAAGCTCCCAGCCGTGGTCTTGCGTCGTTGATCGTGCGGCATTTCGCGTTCGAGTATCGTGACGTGTCTCGCGGACGTCGTCGCGATTCGATGTGCCACGGACAGTCCGGCGATGCCGCCACCGATTATCAGGACGTCGCGGGGGGTGGTGCGATGATGGTGAGAGGAGTACGAGGCGGCGAAAGAATCGCCGTCGGCGTTGCGATTGCCATTGAGGCGATGATAACGGACGTCGTTTCTTGCAGTGCGATGACAACGACGATGCAGTGGTCGGTGTCCGATGGCGGCGGGGGGGGACGGGGAAAGGAACGACGATGCGAGTGTCGTCATCGTCAGCAGGAGGCCGAGGATGACGACCGCCGCCGGGGCGGACGTCGACGGTGACGCCATCATCTCTATGTCAGGTGCTATCCTTCGATGGTTCTTCAAACAGTGCTCGCGTTTTGGTTTTGATGGAAAGTATCAAGAGTTCCAAGCCGACGATGATGCTTTTTCATGCTTCGGGATGTTTGATGGTGGAGAATTTTTCTTTAGATTGGGGGGGGGCGAGGGGGGACAAAATTCCCCCCTTTTCGGTATGTACGAAAACGAGAGGAGGGATGGAGAGCAGATCCATACTTTACCATACCATATCGCACTTTCCTCCTTCCTCACCCCATCATGATCACCAAGGGAGACGACGATCAAGGCAGCAGCGGCGAGTGCAGCGACGAGTTCCCACGTGACTTGTCCTCGGGCATCATCGACACGCAGCCTTCCACCCAGGCGGCATCAGCCGCCACAGCCAATAACAATTACGATACTGAGGCCCCTGAAACAATTCCAGAAATGCAGCTAACAGACTCTTACAAGCATTACACGTCATGCATGACATCTCATGCCATCATGTTTCAATGTGCATTCTGTGTCCATATTAGACAGTGAAATGATCAGTTGGTGCCCCTATGATAAAAATTGAAGCCCCTACGATGATAGCAATTGGTTCCCCTATTTAAAATGGGATGAATTGGGAAAATTTGGATCATGTCAGGATAAAATCTTCTTGATGACGATGGATTGAAGTGGAAATCGATCAGCAATGACGTCTATGGCAATGCGGCTGATGATGAGTTAGGTTCTTCTGTGTCTCTGTCTGGGAATGGGACAATTGTTGTGATCAGAGCACCAAATGCTGGTGTCAACGAAATATTGCCTGGTAGAGGAATGTGCATCAAATTGATAGTGCAGGATTTTGTTGGGAGCAGTTCGACGAGAGCATCTACGGCTACATTGTTAATGATTATTTTGGAATGTCTCTATATATTTCTTATGATGGCAATATCATCTTCATTGGGAGAGTCTTTTCTCTGGATGGAAACAATAATATTGATACGGGCAATCGGGCACAGATGGGTCAAGAGATATCACTGGGGAAGCTAAAGGGGACTATTTTGGATCTTCTGTTTACTTCTCTGATGATGGCAACACCATCGCGATCGGTGCTGGTTATGCTGATGGGTTCAATGGGTATAATTTGGGTCACGTTAGGGTCTATCGCATGTATGATTTCAAATAGGAGTGGATGTAGCTTGGCAAAGACATCGATTGAGAAAGAGAGAATGATGAATCAGGATATGAAGTGTCTCTTTCGGTGGGGATGATGGTAATACAGTGACAATCGGCTCTCCTGGTTATGGCAGTGACTGTGAGCATTGGCATGTTAATGAATGTGAGTATTCTGGTGACGTATTATGGTGGTGAAGGTCAAGTGAGGTCTTCATCGTGGAATGATGCGTGGGCCAAATTTTTTGGTTGTTGTTGTATGTTGAGAAGTCTTATAGTGTTACATAGTTCATGTACGCACACCACAGACCACCCCACTTTCCATCCCTCCACTTTTTCTCCATGATGATTACGACCAATGCCAACAACGTCAATGACAATGACGTCGACAAGATTCGCATCACCCTCCTCCATTCTCCCATGGATTGTATGTTGAGTTGAGATTTTTGGCGGGCGGATGGAGGAGATTGGGGGGGGCGCGGCGACACAACACCCCCCTTTTGTTGGCTGGGGCGTCCGCCCGCCAAGAACGTTCCCAGAATTCCTGATTCGTCTCCGAGGAGAGTGTCATGAAAACTGCATGCAGACGGAAATTGGACATGGCGATGCCCCCTCGTCCGGACAAATCCAACTCAGTACTGACAAATAATAGATCACCACCCAAATGATGTCGCCCATTCGTTCGCTCGTCGTTGCGTCCACGCTATCGTTCGTCATCGACGTCGATGGCAGATTTTCGGCGACGGCATCGTACGTCGTCCTGCCGCGGTTCCGTCGCGTCGTCGTCGTCCCCCCCCCTCCTCCCCGCGGCGAGATACGACCCCGTCGTCAATTTCGTCAATCGGGCGATGCCGCCTCGTCCGCTGCTGCCATCGCGATGACTAACGACAACTACGACTACGATCTCCATCGTCCCTACGTTCGAATACTGAAGCGCGGTCGATTTTACGACGTCCAGACTGCGATATCGACCTTTCAAAAGAACGTCACGGCATCGTCGACCGACGACGATGCCGCGGTCCCGGAAATCGTTTCCGCATCCACCGTGGACCTGCACGCCCAAATACACTTCGGGGACGCGTCGTACTATCGATATTACGACGACGACGCGGCTTTCGGATCGAGGTACGATAGGGTGTTGTACGAATTGATAGTCGAGGACGGATTCCTTGAGCCTGTGACGACGACGTCCATCATTCCCGCTGATGGTAATGCCATTGGAAATATCCCGAGGCGATTGATGCCCGTCACCTACCCGACCGATCAGAAAGGGGGAGGAGGGGGGAGCGCGAATCCCATCGGGCCCACACAGGCCGATCGGAACACCGCATCGCAATACGGTCTCCAATGTCAGGTGGACGGCATGCCCTACACGAGGGACGGATGGATACACGCCGATCTCACCAGGGAGGAATTCATGTCGTATTTGGATCGCGACGCGGGGATCGAGCGGGAGGAGGGATGGCGACATCATCGACGAACACTAAAACGAGAGCGACATCAACAGCAACGCCGACCGCTGTGGGCGCTCGCGTCCGCTTCGTCGACAACATATCCCGGATCGGAATTGGTCCATTCGCTATTGCGTCCGCTAACGACGACGACCGCAACGTCCATGTCCGCCGATGGCAGCTCGGCGCTAACGAGGCGATTGTTCACCCACCTCTTCCTACCGGGCGACTCGTTATCGGGATGGATACGCGCGGTCCTTTGGCTCGGCGTGCCGAGTCCCGAATTGTCCATCATGCTTGTCGACTGGTCGAGTCTGTCCCACGTCGGTCGTCGATCCCGTCGTCGGCGCGTCGTCGGCGGTACGGCCGACGGCAGAGGCGGAGACGACGGCATCGCGCCCATCTCCCCCATCGCGGCGCCCGTCCTCCTATCGTTGATGTCGGGACAGTGGGGCACGGCCCGTCGATTGGTCTTCGGGCAGGTATTGGTCTCCGGCCAGACCAACGCGGACGTCAGCCGAAACGGCGTGCTCATCGACAGGCGGAACGACCGGGCCATGGACGTCCTGCGCGCGTCCATGTCGTCGCTGTCGACGTCATCATTTCCCTCGGGACGGGAGGACGATCGCGGTAGCGGCGTCGACGACCCCGCGGTAGTACGTGGTACGTCCAGGATCGCGTTGCTCTACGGCGCGGCGCATTGTCGTGACCTGCACGATCGGCTCGTGCGGACGGAGGGCATGACGCACGTTCGTACCGAATGGCGAACGGCATTCCGAGCCACGGCACCGCGTTGGGGGGACGTCGCGAACGTCGACGGATGGATGAGGTCGAGATCGAGCGACGTCGCATCGTCCCTTCCCCCGTCGTTGGACATGTCGGGCGTCGTCGAGTCTATGAGCGTCTCGACCTTGGATTCACTTGCCGTCGGTCTAGTGATATTGCCGTTGTACATGCTCGTGGGGGGATTCGATTGGGTGTCTACCATCGGCGATGCGGAGAATTCCCTTCGCGGGGGGATGTACCTCGATGGGATCGCGGCAGTTCTGCTTTACCTTTTAAGACACGTGGCGATGTACGTCGGCATTGCGAAGTTTGTTGTCGATTGGGGACGGAATGGCGATGGCATTTTCGATGACGATGAAAGTTCATGATATTGCATTCAGTTTTGCGTGCAATGTTGCCTTTCCCCTATAGACTCAAGCTGCGGTAGAAATTTAGTACTTAATAATCGATGCATCAACGTGCAAGCGGTTAGTGTTACCGGACTCGTTGTTATTTACTACACCAGACATCTATCGTCCTCGCCCAATCAATGGACATCTGTACAGTCGACAAATAAACCCCGCATGGATGCACATTAACTATTGCCCAAATTGGGCAATGAACTCTCCAATCATGACACCACATATCAAAGGAGTGATGCCATTTGCATTTTGATGTTGCTGTGGAATGCTGTTTAAGGCTCCAACTTTGTCATCACTTGGGAGAGTCTGCGTATTCAAAATGTCTAAAGCTTGGCGATGCAATGAAGGATTTGCACTTGCCAAGACTCTCCCTCTCGACTTCTCGTGATTAGAGAGTGTCAGTCTTTCACCAGTCCAGTCAGATATGACTCCGCCCGCTCCTTCGATAACGGGAACCAATGCGCAATAGTCATACAGGCCCAAGTCGGCCTCCACCACGACGTCTGCACCAAAACCAGACGCAACGAGTGCATACGCATAGCAATCGGCCCCATAGTGCGGAGTTCGAACAGCTCCTCTCATGGCGTCAAATTTCGTCAAAGCATCTCCATGCTCGAACATGTCGGGTGTCGTGGAATACATTTCAGCCTCCGATAGCGTTAGCACTCCATCAGTCTTGATGGTGACTCCATTCAGTGTAGATTCTTTACCCGCTATTCCAAGCCAGCGTTCATTCAACACGCACTGATCGATGATACCTATTACGGGCGTGCCTTTATGTAACAAGGAGATGAGTGTCCCGAATAAAGGCTTGCCGGTGATAAAACTTCGCGTTCCATCTAAGAACGAATGCGGTTAGAAATACTTCGCCTTTACTCGAAATTTTTCAGTATCGTACGAGGCGTCAAACTTACCAATTGGGTCCAATACCCTAAGAAAAACAAGTCAGACAAGAGGCAGAGTAAGAGGAAAGTGTGTTGGTAATCACAACTAAGTCCTCTACATTCCATCAACTTACCACACCCAATCCGCGTCAGCATCTTTGATGCCGTATTCTTCTCCATAAATGCCGTGACTTGGATATTTTTCCGTGATTATCTCTCTCATGGCACGTTCCGCGGCACGATCTGCCAACGTGACGGGCGACGCCGACTGAAATACCGATCTGTCCTCTTCGACCTTGATTTGTTGACCGAGGACCTGTCGACCCTGGCGCCAATAGGGTATTATCTCCTTTCGGGCAGCATCCGCAAGTTGGTCAGCGAACGCCGCGAGTATTTCTAAATTTTTAGAATCGGGAAGGAGCGGCGTCGGGGATAACGGCGGCGCACTCATTTTGTTCAATGCCTTATTTGCCATCTTCGGCACGCCACCGTCTGGAAGATCGACGTAAGCGAACGCATCGGAGCGATGGGCTTGCCTGAGGAAAATTGCCGATGTCGCAGCCAATACGACGAAGCCACCGCTTCTCAATATTGAAGGGCTCATGTTGGGTGAACGAAAAATACTGGTGCCTGGTGCCCTGGGGGATGACATTTATGGATCGTCTTGTCGATCGGCGCGCTGTGATGGGCTACGATAGTTCTTGCGCTCTTGATTCGTGGGTTCGGTGCGCGGTGCCCACTCCGAGATTTTATTCCGAAGCATCTTCTGTCTGTTGGTGAATCTCTTGGGCCTCGCCAAAGGAAGATCGTAAATACGAAAAAGTACTTATGTAAGTACCGTAGGGCACGCAGCTTAAGCAACGTTCCCGCCATTTTTCATTTGAATTCCTTTTGGTCAAAAACTGTCCATTGAGGTTGAGGGAATAGGGGGGGATGCCCCCCTTTCCTTCTTCCCTCTCTATCCCCGTGCCATCCCTTCTCCCCTCCCACCATGTTAATAATTCATTCACTTAGAATATAACAATACACTGTTATTGACTAAATAGGCATTATTTTAATGTCAACGTTAATCACTGTACGCCACCTCAAAGAGAGGCTCACCATCGTCGATGGTGAGCTGCGTAATCATCGCGCAGGCGCGAAAAACTTCCCCGTGGCACCTGATGTCATGCCGAAAGACCTGGGAGAGAATCCCCCAGTTCTTGAGTCGCCCATTGAGCGTCTCGTGACGAGCCCTGATGCGACCCTGCATCTTGAGGTTCTCAACGGGGTTCGCCGCATTTTTTGGACATTTGACTTTGTCCGCGTGCCCGCGGTAGCCATCGTCGGCCTCGACTCACTCGCCGGGCTCGAGGAAGTTAGCAAGAACGGAATTAAATATTTTTATGTCCGGCCACTTACCGGCCGGGTAGGGTCCTTGGATCCACACAAGCTTTCCCGCGAGGATGTCCACCCCGAGCTCGTAGCGCAGGGCAGACTTCCCCACGTACTTTTGGGAACCGAAGGCGTTCCCTTTCTTCGCGATCCCCTTTTGTGGGATGCGAAAGTCCGTCCCGTCGATGGACATGAGACAGTCGTTTCCGACGTCATGTCCGCCAAGGCGGCTCTCGAAGTCCACCTGCGTTTGTTGGGAGAGAGGGAGGGGGGGAGATTGGGGGGGGGTGTGAGGGCACGATAGGTGAAAAAAGACAATGTCAAGACCCATCCCAGGGAGGATTTTGTGAGATTATTCCAACCGCGCTCACAAGGTCACGAGAATCAACAATCAACATTTTAGACATTGGCACACGCCACACATGCCCTCACATTGTAAGAAGACTTACCACAAGGTCGACGAGCTCCGAAATGGCCTCAACAAAGGCCCATACCCACTTCCTGTGGGTCTTCGGGTCGACGCCTCCATTCGGCCCGCCGACGACAGCACACCCCGGGCCCTCCTTCGGGTAGACCTTCAGGAAGTAGAGGGCCCAGAGGAGGTGCCACGGGCGGCCCCCGCGCGGGCGGATCTCTTCGCGGAGGAGGAACGACCAGAGGGTCTCGACGACCCTCAGCGTCATTCCGAAGAACTCGCGGAAGCGACGTGCCTCCGCTGCGTCGGATCCGACGCCACGAGACGCCCGGTTTTGGATGTCCCGGGCGAGCCCCG
>JALLBA010000767.1:0-14094 GCA_036939675.1 Cyclostephanos invisitatus
AAATACTGTAAGTACTCCTATGTACAAATTAAGGTCTGCCTGTCACCGTGTCGTCAAAGGGGTGGTGCCTCTCGTACACGTATTACGACCAATATTATCTATTCCTATGTATGTACAATGCGTGCGCTCCCAGCTCGGACCAATGGATTCGCGGGCTTAATTAGGTTGGCATTGCTTGTTCCTTTTTCTAGAATGGCCCTCATTCAGCCGCCAATTGTCTCACCTGACAAAAAACAAAAAAGGCATATTGACTCACGGATCTGGACCCTCATCGCAAACCACGATCGGGTCCTTCCTCCTACGATCGCCCTTCCATTCACGAAAAGTGGAGCAGCCCCCCCCCCCATCCCACATCGCTGGCCCAAAAAAATTGAGAGCCCTCGCCCCGAACCAAAAAATTGCAATTAAAACGCCATTATCAATTGAAGCGCAATACCATCTCAGAGGAGAGGAGGTTCAATAGCCAATCATCCGGCAAACGCGCGATAGATAATCGATAGAATAATACATATTCATCAATGGCGACGACTAGAAAATCGGGCGTCGCGACCGCGTCCATCCTCGGCGCCGCGTTCGCATCGTTGATCGCCGCCCTCGCCCTCCTCGCGTCGTCGTCCCACCATCGCCGCGGCGGTGACGTCGCGGATGAAAGATCGGACATTTCCCACCGTCGACGAGCCGCCGTCGTAAGGAATAATATCGCATCGCCCTCCCCCGGCGGGAGGGACCTCGTCGAGGGAGGAGGAGGCGTGGATTACTTCCACGTCCTGGGGGGCGGATCATCATCGACCGCCTCCTCTTCCGCCGGGGGGGGGAATAATAATAATAATAAGAAGAAGAGGAGGAGGAAAAAGAGGAAGAAGAATAACAACAAGAACGGGGGCATGGATAGGATCAGGGGCATCGTACCGTCCGGGGGGGAGGGGGGGGGGGAGGCCGATGGCAACGCCGCCAACAACGCGAACGACGACGTCCATCACCTCATGGGCGGATCCGTCGAGGTTGGGAACGACGCACCCTTCGGCAATGCCAACGAATTGACGTTCGTGCAATTATATTCCAGCACGCCATTGCGTCCGCGCGAATTTCAGGGCACCGGGACCGAATACGTCCATTACAAGCACTCGCGCGAGAAGGACGGGTTTGGCGATAGCACGTTCCCCCCCACCCTCGTACCGACCGCGGGGGACATCGACGACGACGACATCGACGACGACGACGGTGGGATGGGAACGTTAGGTCCCACGTCGAGTCCGTTGGGTGCCATGTGGGGTTGGTTCGAACCGACGTTGACCCCATCTCTTTATCCGACGAAGATGACGTCGGAACCAACGAACGAAAATGAGGATGAGGACGAGGTTGAGGATGAGGAGGAGGATGACGAGGAGGAGGAGGATGACGAGGAGGAGGACGATGACGAGGTCGATGACGAGGATGAGGACGAGATACCCGAACCGACGAAGGAGCCGACTAGGAGGCCGACGAAGAGGCCGAGCGACGAGCCGACGAGATTGCCAACGAAATTACCGACGAGATTGCCGACGAGGGAGCCGACGCCGGAGGTGAGCCTCGTCTCCCCCCCCCCCCCTTGTCGAACGAACGTGCATCCATGCCGAAGATCACTCACCTCTCCCTCCCTCTCTCTCTCTCTCACCCCCCCCTCCCTCCTCCCCCCAACTGAAAAAAATGTTAGCCGACGAAACTTCCGACGAGGGATCCGACGAAGGACCCGACGCGCATACCGGACGGGGAGCCGACGAAATCCCCAACGAGGAGGCCGACGAAGTTGCCTACGAAATCCCCGACCCGCATGCCGAGGGAGGAGGACGACGGCGATGAGGACGACGTCTCGCCCGCGGACCCACCCGCGCCGACGATGGAGACGAACGATGCCGACGACGACGATACCGGAGGATTCTACTGTGGCAAATCCGTCGGCGAGGCGTCGTATTGCGATTTGCCATGCCCGAACGGGGTAAGGGATTGTGCCGGCGGTGGATTCTGCTATGCCGTCACGCAATGCATGGGCGGTAGGGCGCCGTCCCCACCGGCGGTGGGCGATGCCGTATCGGGTCATCCCATAATCGAGTTTTCGGACATCGGAACCACGGACGACGATGACGACGTGCCATCGGAGGAGGGGGAGGAGGAGGAGGAGGAGGAGGAGGAGGAGGAGGAGGAGACGGACGGCCCGACGAGGATGCCTGTCGATCCGCCACCGCCCAGGAAGCCGGGGGGGTACTACTGCGGCAAGTCCATGGAGGCCGCGAAGAAATGCGACGTGCCATGCGAGACGATTGCGGATTGCGACACCGGATTCTGCTACCACGTGCAGGAATGTCCCACGGGGCCCGGACCGGTCGGGAACGCGGACGTTTCCCCTCCGAACGACGGCAATTTCTACTGCGGGAATTCGGTGAGGGAAGCGAGCGCGTGCGACGTACCGTGCCCGAACGGCATCGAGGACTGCGACGTTGGGTTCTGCTACGCGGTGACATCGTGCACTGAGGGAGGGGTGGTAAGTCCGCCCTCGAAGAGCCCCTCGAACAGCCCGATAATGGCACTCTCGGAGTTGATAACGAGCGACAGTCCGACGTTGGGGCCGGTGGTGTTGTCCCGCGGCGACGAGTTTCACTGCGGCACCTCCCACGCGAACGCGTCGGCCTGGTGCGAATATTCGTGCCCCACCGGATCGCCGACCGATTGTCCCGCGGGTCTCAATTGCTACGCCTCCACGGGATGCACTGACGCGGACGTGGGCGTGCCGCCCACCCGACCACCGAGTCACGATCCGTCCGCGACCTTCTACTGTGGAACGTCGTTCCAGAACGCGTCGGCGACGTGCGGGGTGGCATGTCCCTCGGGCAAGAGCGGGGATTGTCCCACCGGCATGGCGTGTTACGCCAATACCCCCTGCGATAAGAGCGAGAAGATGTTCTACTGCGGCACCAGCATGGTGAATGCGAGCGCGTCGTGCGAGCACTCGTGTCCGAGCGGGCTGGATTCCCAGTGCCCCCCGGGCCTTACCTGCTATGGTACTCAAACGTGTCAGGATCGGGGGGAGGACGACGAGCCATTAGGGCCGCCGAAGGTTGCGGATGGGACGAAGTACTGCGGCTACTCGTACGAGCACGCTTCGAGCGAGTGCAACACGCCGTGCCCGAATGGCAGGAACGACGAATGTCCGGTTGGCATGTCCTGCTATTCGAGCACTCCTTGCGAGGAGAGAGGTACTTTCTACTGCGGCCTGTCGTGGAATAACGCCGCATCGAGCTGCAAGCTTCCGTGCCCGTCTGGGACAGACGACGATTGCCCGACCGGCACGCATTGCTACGCCTACACGCCGTGCAACAAGACCGATACCTTCATGTGCGGCACGAGCTTCGAGGACGCATCCTCGTCGTGCGATAGGCCGTGTCCGACGGGTAGCCCGACCGAGTGCCCTGATGGCACATCGTGTTTTACCCACACGACGTGCGACGCGGATTACACCGAGGATGACACCGAGGATGACACCGAGGATGACACCGAGGATGACACTGAGGATGATACGCCAGAGCCTACATCCACCGATCCTTATATACCGGGGGACTCGTATTTTTGTGGAACGTCTTTCCTCGAGGCCTCGTCGCAGTGCACCGATCCATGTCCCACGAGACAGGACTCCGAATGTCCGGACGGCGAGAAGTGCTACGGCAGCACGCCCTGTCCTTCACGGAAGACCTATTACTGCGGCGCAACTTTGAACGAGGCCTCCGCAATGTGTGATTTCCCATGTCCGACGGGGAGCAGCTCTGACTGCCCGACTGGTATGAGCTGCTTTGCTTTCACAACCTGCGCCGACAAGGATTCCTTCTACTGCGGGAGCAACTTCATGGATGCAGACGGCACCTGCGACAGACCTTGCCCTTCCGGCCTTTCGAGCGACTGTCCGAAGGACCTTACCTGTTTTGCACATACGACCTGCGACGTTGTCCCCGAGCCTTCCAACTCGACCGTGCCAGCGGGACCGGGGGATCTGTCGGCCTTCTGCGGCGCTAGCTTCGATGAGGCGACAAGGAGCTGTTCCCTCCCGTGCCCGACCGGATCGAATAGCGACTGTCCCAACGGGTTGACGTGCCACCCGCATACGTCATGTCAAGACCGCGATTCCTTCATGTGCGGGCGTTCGTGGAAGGAGGCCGCCTCGACGTGCTCGGACCCCTGTCCCTCCGGGGAGCACTCCGACTGCCCCAACGGCATGAAATGCTTTGCGTACACACCTTGCAACAACGCCGGATCTTTCTTCTGTGGCGCCAGCTTCGACGAGGCGGGGAGTTGCGACCATCCTTGCCCTTCTGGTGATAGCAAGGAATGTCCAGGCGGTCTAAGCTGCTTCTCGTACACTTCGTGTGGGGTGGGTGATTTCAATCCGACCGCGGCGCCTGTTCCGACGCCGGCGCCAACTATTCCCCACAATTTCACGATCGCAGACTCATTCTATTGCGGCTCATCGCACAAAGACGCATCGGGTTTATGCGAGCATCCATGTCCGTCCGGCAAGAGCACTGACTGCCCGACCGGCCTTGCCTGCTTCGAATTTACAACCTGTGTTGGTCGAGAACAAACTCCCACGAGCCTCGACGAAGACATGACACCAACCGAAGAGTTAGATTCATTCTATTGTGGACGTGATTATGCCGATGCCAACGCAAAATGCCAAGTGCCCTGTCCAAATGGTACATCGTTAGAGTGCCCCCCCAAGGAGTCATGCATTCCGTTCACGACTTGCAATCAGGACAAGGCAAGCTCAGAGGATCCGCAAACGCCGAGCGTGATATCGTCTACTTTCTTCTGCGGAGCGAGCAAGGAAGAGGCTGATTCCTCTTGCATTTCCTGCCCTCTTGGACCAAGTGACTGCCCTGATGACTTGGATTGCTTCGCATTCTCAACATGCTTGGTCACACAGATTTCTCCAGGTGCCACCCCTTCTTCTCCAGGGAATGAGTCTTCTCCAGGAGTCTCCCCTTCCTCCCCAGTAGACACGCCTTCGTCTCCAGGGAGTGAGTTGTCTCCAGGAGCCACCCCTTCCTCTCCAGGTGCCGCCCCTTCTTCTCAAGGGAATGAGTCTTCTCCAGGAGCCACCCCTTCCTCTCCAGGTGCCGCAACTTCCTCTCAAGGGAATGAGTCTCCAGGTGCCTCCCCTTCCTCCCCAGGAGGTACGCCTTCGTCTCCAGGGAATGAGTCTTCTCCAGGAGCCACCCCTTCCTCTCCAGGTGCAGCGCCTTCTTCTCAAGGGAATGAGTCTCCAGGAGTCTCCCCTTCCTCCCCAGTAGGCACGCCTTCGTCTCCAGGGAATGAGTCTTCTCCAGGAACCACCGCTTCCTCTACAGGTGCCGCCCCTTCTTCCCCAGGGGCTCCCAATGCCGAAGCAACTTCGTTTTACTGTGGTTCAAGCTTCGAAAATGCGACATCAAGTTGTTCTACACCTTGTTCTGGCGGTTCGTCAAGTGAATGTCCTGTGGGCCAAAGTTGTTACGGATACACATCATGTAACGACAAAGATAGCTTTTATTGCGGAAAGACTTGGGAGGACGCTTCATCTAGTTGCTCAAAATCATGCCAGAGCAATGCTGACTGCGAATCAGAAGAAGTTTGCTTTGGCTACACTACTTGCAACATCCAAAATACCGACATTCCTGTCGAATCTTTCTATTGCGGATACAGCTTCGAAGAGGCCTCAATGATGTGCAACGAAGCATGCCCATCTGGGAAGCATTCAGATTGTCCTGGCGGCCAACTATGCCACCCGCATACCCCATGTGGTGAGCGAGATTCATCTTTCTGTGGAGCAAGTTGGGTGGATGCTTCCACGAGCTGTCTCATCCCATGCCCAAGTGGATCCTCAAGTGATTGTCCAGAAGATCAGTTGTGCTTTCCGTCTACTCCCTGTGATGAGGTTCAGTCGTTCTTCTGTGGGATGACTTTTGATGACGCTAATAACAAATGCAGCCTTCCATGCGCATCAGGTCGAAGTAGCGATTGCGGAGATGGCGAAGGTTGTTTTGCGTACACGCTCTGTAGTGAAAATGGGACGAATGCCGTACCTACACCACCTCTCCCACCAGTTTCAAAAGCTCCACCAGACTCTTTTTACTGCGGTGAATCGTATGATGATGCAGCTATGACGTGTGGGGAACCTTGTCCAAGTGGTAAATCCGACGACTGTCCAGACGATCTGCTTTGCTTCGCCAGCACACCTTGCAGTGACAAAGGCTCATTCTTTTGTGGGGCAACGTGGGAAGCTGCCGCAGCTAGTTGCAAATTACCCTGCCCGAGTGGCTTGAGTTCCGACTGTCCCGAAGATGAAACCTGCTACGCATACACACCATGTTCCAAGACAGAGACTTTTTACTGTGGCAACTCCTTTCACGATGCCGCCTCTACTTGTACTGATCCCTGTCCAACTGGCAAAGACAGCGACTGTCCTGAAGGGGAGACTTGTCACAAGTACACACCATGCGACGATGTCACCACAGTTGACGACAAGGACCCATCGCTACTTCCTTTTCCTGTGGACTCATACTTCTGCGGTTCCAATTTTGTTGATGCATCAACAAAGTGCTATCTGCCCTGTCCCACTGGAGGTGCAGCGGAATGCCCAGTCGGTGAAGCATGCTATGGAAATACACCATGCAGCAGTGGCGACTCGTCTTTTTGTGGGAAGACTTGGTATGATGCGGCAAGTGAATGTAAAAATCCTTGTCCATCGGGACTAGATGAAGAATGCCCAAGTGGCACAAAATGTTTCGGATACACACCTTGCTCAGAGATCAATTCATTCTACTGTGGAGTTGATTTCCCTGATGCATCAACAGCCTGTACCAAACCTTGTCCAACTGGGTCATCGGCAGAATGTCCTGAAGGTCTAGCTTGTTTTCCAAACACTCCTTGTGATAAGGGACCCTTTTCAAATGATTCCGATTCCGCCGACATGATTGATACGGATGCTCCAACAATAGTGCCCCCAACACAGAGTCCATCAAATATGCCCAGTGTGAATATTCTGACATCTTCACCTACTTTGATGCTTGTTGAGTTAAAAGCATCAGGCGCACCTCACACAACCAGCCCGGATGTCATAATCGATGTAGGCAATTCATATTGCGGGAAGAACTACTCTGATGCTGCTACTTCGTGTTCTCTTGCTTGCCCAAGTGGCTCTAGCACTGAATGCGCCCAGCTTGGTCCTGAATATTCATGCTTCGGTAACACACCATGCGATGGCAAGGACTCATACTTTTGTGGCACAACTTGGAGTCATGCTTCATCGAATTGCCTGTTCCCATGCCGAAGTGGTAACGACAGCGAGTGCCCTGATGGAACTTTCTGCTTCCCATACACATCTTGTGATAAAAATGATACTTTCATGTGCGGTTCAAGTTTCGATGATGCCTCCTCCTGTAATCGTCCTTGTCCGTCGGGGAGTAGCAGTGACTGCCATTTTGGGGAGTCTTGCTTCACCCACACAGCATGCAGTGCAAACGTCACTGAAGCAGACTCGTCTGAACCAGGATTGCCGCAACCTGAATCACCAGAATCGCCGCAAACTGGATCGTCGGACGATTCTCCATACGTACCAGGTGACTCGTTCTATTGTGGAACATCGTATATTGATGCAGCAACTCAATGCACTGCGCCGTGTCCAACAAGGCTCGATTCGGAATGTCCTGATGGTCAGACATGCTTTGCCAATACTCCTTGTCCCAATAGAGAGACATACTTCTGTGGTACAGGCTTAGAACAAGCATCGGCCTCATGCCAACACCCTTGCCCGACCGGAGAAAGTGATGAGTGCCCTGGAAATCTGTCGTGCTATGCATTTACGACGTGCGCAGATAAGAGTTCCTACTTCTGCGGGACAAATTACATAAATGCTAGTACAACCTGTGGCATTTCATGTGAAAGTGGGAAATCCAGTGATTGTCCAGACGGCTTGAGCTGCTTCGCTTTCACAACATGTAATGAGGATGATGGCGCTGTCGAAGCTTTTTGTGGAACGACATTCGACTCTCAAGATTGTACTGCACCGTGTGGATCATCGGATGATTGTCCAGCCGGAGAGGCATGCTTTCCTTTCACATCGTGTAAATCCTCTTTAATGGATTTTCCTGTAGAATCTTTCTATTGCGGGACAACTTTTGAGGAGGCATCCATGTCATGTTCTGACGCATGCCCATCGGGAAGCCATGCAGAATGCCCACCGAACCAATTCTGTTTTCCTAAAACCCCTTGCAGTGAACGTGACTCATACTACTGCGGAACAAGCTCGGCAGATGCATCTACCAAGTGTGATGTGCCGTGTCCAAGCGGATCTGATAACCAGTGTCCTGTAGGCACTACATGCTTTCCAGCCGCTTCTTGTAAACAGTCTGGTTCGTTCTTTTGCGGGCTAAACTTCGACGACGCATCTTCATCTTGTTCGATTCCTTGCGAAATGGGTCGAAGCGCGCAATGCCCCGGCGAACTGGGTTGCTTTCCGCACACGCTGTGCAATGCAAACGGAACAAACGCAGTGCCGTCAGGAGAGCTTGAACCCATCCCTGAAGCCCCACCGGTGTCATACTTCTGCGGAAAGAGCTACGATGATGCTACGTCAAGCTGTACACATGAGTGTCCAAGCGGTTCATCCAGTGATTGCCCTAACGGTCTTCAATGTTATGCAGGAACATCGTGCAAAGCCGGTGGATCTTTTTTCTGCGGAACGAGTTGGGAAGAAGCGGCCTCTACTTGCACAAAACCCTGTGGAAATGGCCTGGATTCGACATGCCCCTTTGGTGAACAATGCTTTGGCTTCACTCCTTGCATGCGCTCAGATACTTTTTTCTGTGGAAACACTTTCGATGAAGCATCCAAGTCATGCAAACAGGCTTGTCCATCAGGTTTGGACTCAGAGTGCCCGGGAAAAGCAACATGTTACAAATACACAACATGTTCAGCGGACGGAACGCCCTCGTTTTCTCCGGAGAACGATTGGCCAGAAGGTTCTTTCTTTTGTGGTCTTAACTACGATGATGCGTCAGCTAAATGTGAGACTGCATGTCCAAGTGGATCCTCCGTTGAGTGTCCGATTGGCCAGGCATGTTTCGCAGGTACACCTTGCAACCCCTTACCCAACGAGGACGAGGACGACGAGGACGAACAAGACGACATTACGATGGAAATTAATGAGCCTGAAGATGCGTTGATCCCTAATTTTTCAGCATCCGTTCCTCCCGAGTCTTACTTCTGCGGATTGAGTTACGAAGAGGCCTCTGAAAAGTGTTCTGTGCCATGTAATGACGGAAGTGATTCGAAATGCCCTAGCGGTCAGAAATGCTTCGCATCCACCCCTTGTGCCAAGCCCGAGTCCTTTTTCTGTGGGAAAAATAAAGATGATGCAAACGAGAGTTGTTCTATCCCATGCCGATCGGGCAAGTCGAATGACTGTCCATTGGGACAATCTTGCTACGCTTATACTACCTGTGATGCGGGTTTAACTTCGGTGAACTCTGAAAAGCCCGAGGATGAGTTGATCCCTGATTCTTCAGGATCTGTTCCGCCCGACGAGGACGAGGACGACGAGGACGACGGGGACGAACAAGACGACACTACGACGGAAATTAATGAGCCTGAAGATGCGTTGATCCCTAATTTTTCAGCATCTGTTCCGCCCGAGTCTTACTTCTGCGGATTGAGTTACGAAGAGGCCTCTGAAAAGTGTTCTGTGCCATGTAATGACGGANCGATCGGGCAAGTCGAATGACTGTCCATTGGGACAATCATGCTACGCTTATACAACCTGTGTTGTCCGCATCACAGCGAGCCCGTCTCGAGGTCCATCACCCAACCCAGCAACTGAAGCCCCGTCAACGAGTCCGATAGAACCACCCACCTATGAACCAACGGTAAGCTGAGATAATTATTCAGAATTGTGTGTTGCATGGATTTCGTCATTATGATTTTGCTCATTTGTCATCTACCCATTGGATAATAGGAATCTTCAACGACAAAAGTCCCGTCAACGAGTCCAATAGAATCACCTACTGACGAACCAACGGTACGTTGAGATTAGTCAAAATTGTGTTTGCTTTATCTATGTAACTTTTTTCCTAATTTTGTGATGCGCACATTGGATATTACGTAGGAATCCCCAACGACAGAAGGCCCCTCCTCAAGTCCTACAGAAAAGCCAACACCAATACCTACGCCGCATCCAACCGAAAGTCCAACTGAATTTCCGACGAAATACCCTACCAAGTTGCCTACAAGGCCCCCTACAAAGAAGCCTATAATTCCAGTCGTATTGAGTGTTCCGAAAGATTCTTTTTACTGTGGGGTGACATTCGATCATGCATCTCAATTATGTGGTATAGCCTGTCCAGATGGGAATGATGACTGTCCTATAGGTTTGACGTGCTTTGGCAATACACCATGTGGTGACAAAAACTCCTTTTTTTGTGGCCTTTCGTTTGAAGATGCCAACGGCCAGTGTACCACCCAGTGCAAAACGGGTTCCGCTGACGAATGCCCCAAAGGACAAAGTTGTTTTGCGTACACCATGTGCAAACCTGACACTAGAGCCCCAACTGATTCACCATCGAAATCGCCAACGCCTTATCCTACCAAGACAAGAGAGCCGACACCTTACCCAACAAAAGAGCCCATTACAAAGGAGCCAACGCCAGAGCCTATCACACGTCGACCCACTTCTGAACCTACCGAGGTGAAGGAGGAGCCCGAAGAGCAGGAACCCGAAGAGGAGGAACCCGAAGAGGAGGAACCAGATGAGGAGGAACCGGAAGAGGAAAAACCCGAAGAGGAGGAACCGGAAGAGGAGGAACCGGAAGAGGAGGAACCGGAAGAGGAGGAACCAGAAGAGGAGACACCCCAAGAGGCATCCGCCGCATTGACCATTGAGATCAAACCTTGCGAGGATCCATTAGCGATGACGGTGAATCAAGCCTACTGGAGGAGCTGGAGTTCTGACAGCCCAGAGACGTGTAACAAATTTGACGCTTCGGACATCGATGGCACATCATATACACATGTCGTTTATTCTTTTGCATCTATCTCTGCGGATGGCCTCGTGGAGCCTTGGGTTGGATCCTGGGATGAAGTCGACAAGTATAAAGAATTCAACAAGGTAAAAGAGCGTGACCCTGAAGTCAAGACTATAATTGCTGTTACAGAGGGTGTTTTCTATGGATCTGGAATGAATCCGGTCACGTACAACGAAGTAGTTGCATCGGAGACAAACCGTGTGGCGTTTGCTCAGAGTGCTGTATCATTTCTTGAACTTTATGACTTTGATGGGATCGAAATTGACTGGGATGCACCGTTGGACACTGACAAAGGTGGCAGCCCCGACAATTACGAGCTGTTTGTTTCATTGGCGCAAGAAATCAGACTTGCCATCGTAAAATCTGGGAAAGAATTCATTTTCACCATAGCTTTACCCCCCACCGATTGGGAGCTATACGACTATGACGTGATCGGTTTATCCGGGCATGTTGATTGGTTCAACCTGATGTCATTTGATTACCACACACCTAAAAACGTACCCAAGACTGTCGGCGCTCACTCTGACCTCAAAATGATAGACTCAGTGATCTTTGAGTTACTGAAGAAAAATGTCTCAACAAAGTTTGTTCTAGGCATGGCTGCTTTTGGAAGGACCTATACTTTGACTGATGATAGATGTCAAGAGTTGGGTTGCCCATTTAGATCTCCTGGTCTTGGGGGTTGCGGCAATACTAAGGGGTTTCTTCCATTCAGTGAAATTCACGAGTACATAGAGAGCAGATCATACGATCAGTTACACCAAGATGTGAGCAGTAGCTCCATGGTTGCAGTTGTTGACGGAGACCAAATGATATCATTTGACGACGAGAGCACGTGGGCCATCAAGGAGGCCTATGCCGAGATGATGTGCTTAAGAGGCACTATGCTCTGGTCTGTCGACATGTTGAAGCCTTCTTCTTCACTGCCTCGGCAGAATACTGCTGATACGGGCCGAATGCTGTCAACACTGGACTCAGCAGACCACGGGTGTGATATCTGCGATGGCACGGAAGTGATTGAGGATAAGATTGTTACTTATGCAGGAAACACCACCACCTGCGGGTATCTTTCTATTCTTCATCATCTAACGAAAGCGTCAAATTTCAAGTGTTCTCTTGCTCGGTCGTTATTGACAAGTTTATGCTGTTCTCATACCGACAGCAAGGAGCTGCCCGCTCACAATCCAACACCGACATCGAAACCGTGCAATATCTGTCAGAGGGATCAGATCCATCATGAACTCAAACACGAAGAGTTTGTTGATTATAAAGGCACTTCAGTCTCATGTCTCGAACTGAATTCTATCTTGGCGAAGAATGAAGTCCAAGGTAGTGAAATGTGCAGTGACACTCAGTCCGTGCTATTTGGTGACTGCTGTTATGAAAAGTGCACGCTTTGCGGTGACAAATCCCTGAAGTACGATGCGACTGTGAAGTATAACAACCAAATACTATCGTGCAGTGAGCTAGGTCCGATGTTGACCCTAGGCGCGGTCCGGAAGGGCAGCGACCAGTGCGACGCCGTTCAGTCCGCGTATTCAAATACCTGCTGCTTCAGCCCCCCCAAGAAAAGATGCTCCCTGTGCGAACACGGGTCGGTATCGCTCGAGGTCAATTCTCACTCGTTCATCAAGACAAGATCCTCATCCATGCACTGCATGAATTTAGCGAAGGGCTTGGCGGAGAGAGAGGAACACGGCAGTCTTGTCTGCGAGGAGTCAAAGTTGGATTACTCCACCACATGCTGCATCGCATCGAGTTCGCCCGGTCCATCGAATGCCTCATATTACGACTGGTTGGCCGACCATCTCAAGCAGTCTTCTCCAAATGCCGCAAGCATCGCCACGATCTCCTTCTGGTCACTGATCATGACTACATTAATACTTGTATGGAGGCAGTAAATTACTAAATATGTATAATAGAAAGCAATTCATAGCCACGTCCGATCTTCTTATACTTGATGCATAAAAAGAGTGGTTAGTTGGCATGTATAGTTTTCACTGGTCAACCCTCATTGTCCTGATTACGTTGAATTGATGTTCTGATCCTGTTTTTCAACGAAACTACACTCCTCTAGCTGAATGTTTCGCATCAAAACATGTCGGCACCCACTCCCACCCACCACCACACCGTACAGTAAAGTGGTTTATGGTTTTCCTGTCCTGAGTTGTCCTGGTCCCGAGGAAAATTGTCCTGAAAATGGGCAAAAATATTAGTTTTTGAGTCGAGATGTGACACGTTACACATGATAAAAACTCAGGACAGGACGAATCACACACAACATGTAAAAAATGCAAAGGTCAGACTCTCCCCTCCCTCTCCCCTCTCGCCGAAAACACACATGTGATTTGCCTCCCTCCCTCTTTTATCCATGATGGATGGATCGGTACTTACCGATGGACCCTCCCTCGCTCACAACAACGCCACCTCACTCCGTTGGCGCCGAGGTGAATACCCTCGCCTGATTGCATTGTTGACCTGCCAGTCTACCTGGCTGGCTGACATCTTGTGGGAGTCGGCATCGGTGGGATCCAACAATACCTCCAACACAAAGCGGTCAGAATCATAGTCCCTGTATCCATCATGACGTTGATGATGGCCCGACCTTGTCCTCGGTCGTCGGTTGTTGCCGGCAGAGGAGGGGGAGTTGGCACGATTGGCATCGAGGTTGTTGATGCCACAAACGACGTGCCAGTCACTTGATTTTGGTTTTTTTCTTTGGTTGTGATATATCAAAATTGTGTGCGGTGTGGCGCGTTATGTTTATCTGTTATGGCGTCACTCCCTCATCAAGGACCGATCTCAGGACCGGTTGACTGCTCAGGACATATTTATCTCAGGACGTCCTTTTAGGACAGATCTCAGGACATCCTGACCGTCCAGGACCAATGTCATAGGCTGATGGCCGGCTCGCAAGTCGGTCTAGAGGTGGGCGACATGATCAAGGGACAAGAAGGTACCGTATTATCAGGGGGGGGGAGGGGGGGGGGGACGCTGCAGGCGGCAAACATGA
>JALLBA010000768.1:0-22950 GCA_036939675.1 Cyclostephanos invisitatus
TCTGTTGAGACACTGCATGCTCTGGCGATACTACAAAGGTTTCAGTAACCTCGCGCAGTGTGGTGCTGCGCGTTACCCCCAACGTTGGGTAGGCCACCACTAGTATTGTTAGAAATGGATACTCATCATGTCTCTGAGCCGGTGTGGACACCTACATTTTCAAAAGTCGCGGTGCTCTGCCAGTCGTTGACCGGTAGAACGCTGTGCGCACAGTGTACTCTTGCCCGTGGAAAATAGGTAAGCATCTGTATGAGTGATTTCGTGTCCTTTCTCCATCACCAGATGACAATCCTCTTACTCAGATCACTATATTCTTGCTGAGACCTCTGCCTTGTGCATCGCTTAAGAGACCATCTCCAATTCCAAGACACACAACACAACTCCAACATCCACTCCTCCTCCTCCGCAAGATTGTACATAGTATGTAAATTAGTGTTAATTAGACAATGGGGGGAGGGAGAAGATCCCATACAACTTATTCTTCTATGTTCAGCCTATCTCTCGTCGCTTCTTTTTGTCCAAGTTAGAGTTCCATCAATTCAGGTTACCACTCCGAACGCCCCCTTCATCATGCCTCATCCATTCTCCGTGCCTTGTGATGCGCCCGAGAAGATCTTATTAAATATTATTCTCTTCCTTCCCAGTCGTTTCCTCTCTTGCCAGTTTTGTTTCGTCGGCCTGCCTTGTGTTCCATTCCATTCTAGTTGCCAATTATCGACTCCTCTCAAGGTTCTTCCCAGGATGACGATGACCCCCCCATTGTCCCTCTCGGCGGGATGATGTAGGAGGACGTCGTCATTTCGTGCCGCAGTCCTCCTTTGCGCGTGCTACTGTACCGTACGATTGACACGTTACACGACCTTCGTGGGGGATCATGGGCAGGGACTTCACTCGAGAATTTCGAATCGCATGGCGAAGAGGTACAGCGGATCCTTGACCGATGCGCTCGACGATGCTCTTCAAGGAAAGATCGAAGCGAATGCTCGACGATACATTCGTGGAACCGAAGCGCCGGCAAAAGGTCCAACCTCGGCATTGGTGGCGAAAATCAGGTTGCCCCCCGACCCCGCCCCGCCATGGAGGGACAACGACCGCCGCCGTCGTCTGTGAAGCTCCCGCTCCCGCTGAATCTCCCCGTCAGGCTCTCGGCGTAACGCTCCCCCCCCGCTGCTCCTGCGCGAGGCTCCCCGGCGTAAGGTTCGCTTCCGACTACCAAACGTGCCCATCATCCTGCGATCGTCGTCGACGTCCGGCAGCATGTCATCGCCGCGGTCCGATTCCGCATTATCATACGCCACGTCGATGTCATCATCTGAGGGGATGTAATACTCCTCCTCCATAATCCTTGCCGCCTTATTTCTCCTCTCGTCCTCCTCTTCTCCTTTACCGGCGGCGGTGGGCGTCGGTGTTCTTGTCCGAGGCGGTTACATCGCGATCGACGTCATCGCTTTCGACGGCGTCATCATCTTCCTCATCGATGCTCAGCAAGCACATTAACGACAAGGCGCTGATGCTGCGCATCATACCCCCGGCCCTATCGCCATCGCCGCTGTCCCTGTAACGCATGCGCCGTCCTCTATGCTCGAATAGCCTCTCGGCCCTCTCCAACCTCCGACGGATGTTCTGCGCCTGCATCCTATCCCGTCGTTTAGAGTACGACCTCCTCATTTTGTTCCACAATTCGGTACCGAGGACGAATCGACGCGATTGACGATCGGCCTGGTGGAATGGAAATCGCTCAGCGTCGGTGGTCGAGGATGAATACGAGGCGGCGACGGGGTCCTGACTCGTCGACGACGTCGGTTGGTACGAAAACGTGGATATCCCGAACCAGATCGATAGCACGATGCGGAGGAAAGCGAATAACTCGTGCGGCATCTCCCACGGACGCAAATCGCCGACGTCTTCGTCATCGTCGCCGGCGGCACCACCGTCCATACGATCGACCCATGATGTCCCCCAGGGCACGCGACGCGAACATAACTATCCAGTATGTCGCCAAGTAACTCCCCCACGTGCACCCCACGTTTACCAATGTGCTCGACAGGAAGCGATCCCAGTAGAATACCTGATCCTCTATCGCGAGTCTCAATTGCGTCGGTACGAAGTCGTCGAGCTTATTCCACGTTTCGGCATCGATCTCGTCCTCGACATAATCCATGACCTGCATGGTCGTGTTGACGACGGCGTGCATGACACGATGATGCCTACGCGAATCGTTGGAATAGATGTCGGTATCGTCGTCGTCCTTGTCGTCGTTTCCCCCCTCCTCATCGCGTATCAACGATAGAATAACGACGATACATAGAACCGGTGACATCAGCTGGCGCTGTTCCTTCGTGTCGATGATATTTCACTTCTTGCTCCCCCCCCCCCGACAATGACACCACCACTGTCGTCGTCCATCGTGTCTTGATTCGGTGGCGGCGGCGGCGGCGGTTGTACTAACCCATTGTCATCGCGGTCTATCGTCCTGATGTTGGAACGCGCATGCGCCCAATTGGAATTTAACGGTGTATCGCGATAACGACGCTGACCTCCTCTTTCCGTCAGATTTCTCGAGATGTCATCGGCGTCCACGTTGTTGCAGATGTCACACTATTCCTCGTAGACCTTTTGTCAAGATCCATCCGCCATGCTCCGGCGCAACGGCGCGTCAAACGACCGGTAGTAGCAGAACGTCGCGATCGCCAACGCCATCATGAAAACCACGTCGCCTCTAATGTCGCTCGCCAACAACGGCACGCTCGATAGCAATTGATAATCCAACTTGGCCGCACGTCCCGCGACGGGGACGAGCATCGCCGATACGAGATTGCCCCCGAACTGCTGCACGCTCTCGACGGCCGTCTCGTCGCCGGGGAAGGTCACGTCCACCGCCAGCTCGGCATTGATGGGCTGGACTGGACCCACGAAGAAACCGAGGAGGAATAACGACGTCACGAGGAGCCTCGGCTCGTGACCGAGTCGATGCTGCGTCAGCCCCAGCGGCAAAATGAATATCATCGACAGGGCGATGCACCACATGGTCACCGACTTGTATTTCTTCGTTCTGTCAACGTACCGACCGAGGATGATCCCTCCGAGCACGATGGCCATCTCAAAGCCGCATCCCGCCCAGGCGATAGTGCGTCGGTTGGTTACCCCCCCTCGTTCCATCACCTGCCGTGTCGGACGAAAAGGAAGTGAAACCGAGAAATGATATGAAAAAGGAACGATAACATGATACATACGCGTGGATAGTCACAGTGCGTTGCGGGGAGAAATTTAGAGGAGCATAGTCAATGTCCTCCAATCGTCCGCCAACGACAAACAACAGCGACGACGGACGAGACAGGGACGCAACTCACCTCCTCGATGAACGCTCCCACGACGTTCGTGATCGCGATCGAATAAACGAATGCTGCCAATGGCCTGCCGAAGCCACGCTTTCTCAGAAATCCCCTCACTGAGACGTGAAATGGGGTGGGCGATGCATGGATATTCGCCTTGCCCATCTCCGACGCGCTCGGCGGCACGGGGGGCGCATCGCGAAAGTGACGACACGTGCCGACGCATAGCATCGTCGATAATATCGCGACCAACGCAAGGTACCGCACGAGGCCGTCGTCGTCCTCCGCGCGATAGTACGTGGCGGACGACGTTGACGATGACGATGACGACGATACCGCGCCATCTTCTCCCCCGGTCATCGTCCTCGATATCATCGTGACGCCCGTGAATATCGGATCGATGCCATCCTCGTCCGCGCGATGATATCGATCGATCACGCTGTAATATTCGCCGTCGTTATCGTTTGTATGTTCGCTTTCGTCGCGTTGTTCGTATTCCGATCCCTCCCCGTCGACCATCCACCCACCCACGACCAACGCGGCGGCGATGCCTACCTGATTAAAATTCAAGGCTATCGCGCTGCTAGTTGCCCTCTCGTTCGATGCGAACCAAGTGGCGCTGAGCAATGGCGGCGTGCATTGGAAGAAGGGCTGGGCGAAGCCGACGAGTATCGTGCCGGTCGCCATGTACGTATAGGTCGGCAGGCCGTATACTGGACGTCCGTCGATATCGCGCACCGGATCCTCGAGGAACGACGATATCGATGCGATACGACGCATTCCCAGTAAATCGCATACGACGGGTATTATCCCGAGACCCGTGCGCAGCCAGCATCCCACCATCATCAATACAGACATGGCCCTAATGCACCTTCTAAGGCCAAATCTCGACACGGCGTCCGTGACGACGACGCATCCCAATACGTTCGTCAGCAAAAAGAGATCGATGAGTCCCTCGCTCGTACGTCCGGGATATGCCAATGCGAAACTCCGTGGCACAGATGCCGTCGAGAAGCATACCCAATCGGATAATAACGCCAGGAGGGAGAGGTACATTAGCTGTATCCATCGCCAGGGATACACGCGCGGTTGTTGTGGATGTCGGCCGTTGGGGATCCTGTTGTTGCCCCCCCTGGCGGCGGCATTGGCGTTGTTGGCGAAATCACCCTCGTTGTCATCCGGGGAGAGGAGGGGATACAAGTCGCCATTTCCGTCGTAGTCTTCGGAATCCTCAGTCGACGATGGATCGATGCCCCTCCGACGACCGCCGCCGCCTCCCCCCGCCGCACCCAGCTCCACGTCGCCGCAGATCTCGTCGGTGTCGTTGATGACGTCGTCCCTATCATCCCCCGAGGAGGACGGCGTGTCGAGACGATGGTAGGGATGTCGGAGGCAATTGTCCTTCTGGAGGGAAAGACCGAACGCGCGCAGCGATCCCCTAGTGCTATTACGATGGACGGCATCGTCGTCGTCGTCGCCATTGGGCGACATGATTATGAAATCGGATCTGTTTTTGTATGGCCCCCGCCCCTTCCTCGCCTGTGCTTCTGCCTGCCCGCCTGTCTGCCAACCTTACCAGATTGTCCGGCTTTTCGGGTCCGGCTTTTCGGCTTATACTACGTCGTCGTCCGAGTCGTCGTCGTCCGAGTCGTCATCGGCTCGATCGGGGCCTTGGGCTCGGAAGGGGCGGGACGGGCGGGGCCGGCCGATTCCCCCCGCCCCCCCAAAAAGGAGGAATCATTTTTCTTTTTTCGGACGGCCATCTCAAATCCTTTGCCGTTTTGGCGGGATCGATTCCATCGTTTTCAGATAGGCCTCATTTATTATTTGTCTGTGACAACATGGACACGCACAAGAGAAGCAAGAAGAGCTCGGATCTGGCCTGTCTCTTGTGGCATCCACTTCGAATTATTACTGAGGCCTGCGTTGTGCAAACCATAATAGTATTCTTGTCACACCCACTTTGTTTCATCTCTTTCCCCTGCCTGTCTGGGGCATTGCATGAACAAAACAAGATGCCACAAGACAGATGCGTGACGTCGTCTTCTCTGTGCGCAAAGAGAGTTCACCCCCCCCCATTTAATGCCACATCAATTTGATTGTGTTCATAATTTATTGCAAACCATCCATATCGACAGCCCAAACAGGTGCACTCGCCATCCAATTTGAAATAACACCCAGACGACATCAACAGCAACAACAAACTCATGATGGACGATAAACTTGCGACTGAGGTTGAGGAAGGCATGATCGCCGACTCCTCTCCCAAAATCATGGGGCCTACTATGATGAAAAGACTCTCCGTTGTATCTTGGCAGTATGACATCGATGGAGATGGCGTGTTGGACAAGGCCGAGCTTAAAAGTAGTTTATGCTGTTTCGTCTCTCTTGGTATGATCCGTTCATCAAACATCAACATTTGTATGATGCGTTGTTTCGCATATTTATCTCAATCTAAACAGTGCACAATCTTGACAAGAGTGGACTTGGACTCCTGACAAATGAGACTGTCTACATCCTGATGAAAGAGCAATTATTGATGAAGACGCAGAGGAGCATGTTCCAGATGAAGAAGGCCATCTTCGGGTACAAAACAGGGTAGCGTATTCGTCGAGATCCATGTAGACTCAGACTAACATGTTGGATCCTTTCTTTGTGCATCATCGTCCTCACTCATGTGCGAATTATCTCACACCATTATCTGTTTTCCCCCTCCCCTGACTTTGTGTCACGCAGACTCATCCCATTTGTTGTCGTCCTTGTGCTCGCCAACCTCGGAACAAGTTTCACCTCCGCTGTCCTTGCCAAGGATACTATGACAAGCAATGGTCAACTTGTCAATAAGAAAAGCAAAGAGGCTGTGGCCACCACAGCTGCTGTGGAGAAGTTTACCGTGGGAGAGGACGATGGCAAAAATGCTAGGAAACTCGTGGAATGTTCTAGCTCTAGTACCGCAGATTGCAAGTCGATGGTAACAACGGCTACAACTATGTCGTCTACGAACGCTCTCGCATTGCTGAAGAACTGCTATGCAAACACTAAGAATGTTAAGCTCCAACTTAAATCCGGCAGCACTGTGACACAGGTGCCAGTTTGTGGTCCAAACGTTGTTTGTGGTACCTCAAGCGATACTATGAATTCGAGTGGCACAGCTCCGGTTGCGGGTGATTTGTGCATTCCTGGCTCCGCCGAGAGACTCGTTATTAAAATAAGAGGCAGCACCTACACGCTCTCTCAAAATATGTTTGCGCTGGCTACTCCAACAAGCTGCTTTGCGAATGAAGATTGTGGCATCAATATGGTCTGCGACCTTCTCCCATTGATGGTTGTGGACGAAGGTTTTTTGCCACGGTTATGCTACTAAATTGCATTAGCAGTAGAGATTGCAGTGATGGTAAGGTATGGTTCAAGGCACTTGTGGTGCATGCGACAGCACATTGTGCAACGCAAATCCAGAGAAACCTGTTTGCGTCATACCCGGATTTAAGGAAAACAAGTGTGGGTGTATTGATAACACTTCATGTGGCACCGGTGTGACCTAGGCGGGTGGATAACTTCTCCTGGAAATGGACTTTAACAAGTGTAAACGAGTTGACATGTAGTCCAGGTTAGGAAGTGAAAATTATGAGCTTATTTTAATGCTTAAAAATGAAGTGGATCGCCCTGCTAAAGTTAGGGGGATGATATGCAACCTGTAGGATTCTACAGGTGTCAAGTATATATGCATGATGTNGGATCTCTGATGTCAGTACTGACTTCAGAGGTTCCACTTGGTGCCATCAATCTGATTGGAACGTTTTTGTGTACTTAGGATAAGTACTGTACACACCTAATGTCTGGCCTTGGGTCAGGCATGCCTAATTTTTAACAATGGTTACAAAAGTTACTATGAACTCTGGGCTCATGTCATGTACATCATTAGAACAGATTGTGATATCGAATACTGTCATGGTCATTAAGAAAGAGGCATTTAGAAGCTTGCTGGGTTTGATAGCTGTTACTCTAGGCAATGGATTAGAAGAGATTAGGGAGAATGCATTTCGGAGTTGAACATGGCTAGAGGGCATCATCATACCCAATGCCATCAATTGAGTGTAGAACTCCGCATTCTATTCCTGCTTGGAGATGATGAATGTGACTCTCAACAACAGTGTAGAGGAGATTGGGCTGTATGCATTTGGCAATTGCAATTCAGTCCAACACATAAATATCCCCCCCACAGTCAAGGTTATTGATGACAGTGCATTCAGCAACTGCTCAAGTCTAACAAATTTGGAGTCCTGCAAAAATATTCAAGAGTTTGTGTCCTGCGAGGCGATGCGGGGTTGGTGGAATCGGGGTGTACATGAAAAGTCCTTGAGTACGTATTGCTTCCTGGTCCGATGCAGCATTCCGGAGCATTTGTTGGGCCTTGATCGGGTTAGCAGCTGGCAGGTCAATATTAACAAAATGCTAAGAAGCATTCCTTTCAACTCCGCCGGGGATAATATGATTGTGTATTTTGATACCATTGATTCCAAGCTTGCAAAATGTTATTGTTCCAAATATTCTGTACTTTCTGTAACTGCGGGTATGTGAGGTCGATAGTATTGAAGATGGTGACGGGAATTACTGTCGGGAATAAAATAATCATTCAATTGTTGAATAGAGCATTTTTTTCAATCTTCATAATAACCTTTCCATAGACTGATATCAAGAGCATAACACACGTCCGCTCAGCCTATCTCAAACTAGAAATCCTTCGTGACAATAGGATTTGCAGTAGATGATGCCTACAAGCCAGGGTCACAACGAGCTGATAGTACAATAACAAACAGTGACGATGGTAATGTTTCTGCATGAATCTGGCGATGACGAACAATACATCCTGTGTGATGACATCACTTGCCAGATTCGAGGGATAAGCCGTTACATAATATTCTTAAGATAAATCAATTCAATAAGAGCCACAGTACATATTAATATTCATTAACGACCCTATTACTGAGCAGAGTGGACTATGTAGGAGCGCCGGGGGGGGTGGCCTTTTCCTCCCCCCTTTTTGTACTTATTCCCAAACATTGATCGATACGGCCGTGGATGCAGCTATGGCGCAAATTTCAACCACGACGGGTATGAAAGCCCTGGCGGTCTCCTCCATCGTATTCCCGCCATCATCATGTCTTCGGTGCTCATGAGTGGGACGTGTCTTCGTCGTCACAATATCCAATGATGACATGGATGACGACGAATGGTAGACCTCTGGGAAGACCGCCACGTTGTTCCGGTTCCCTTCTCTCTCGCGAGCTACGATGACGGGGGGGACCACCCGCGTCCCCCCGGACGAGAGCGCCTCGTGCCACACGAGGTCGACGTCAGCTCGACCGTTTTCGTTATCGGACCCGAACGATGACGCGCCGTCGTCCTTCCATTCGTCGTCGTCGATCTTGACGCGATAACCCAACGACGAAAACGTCGACGTGAACTCAGCGGTAAGTCGTCGTCGTCGTCTCCATCCTACCGACGCCTCGGTGCGATGGGCCATTCCGCGGGAGGGGGGGGGGACGCGCGATGCGATGCCGTGGAAGAGGGGGTGTCTCGAGGAGCGGAAGCCCGATGCGGGACCGATTTGAGTCATAATCGTCGTCGTCGTGACGGTGAGGGCGTAAAGGAATGCGCGCGCATTCCATAGGCGGTTATTGGGATCGCGAATGGTCATAGCAATAATAATGTTGCACCAAAGAGGAAGAAGGGGGAGTATCATCAAGAACTAGGGCCCATCTCCATCTCTGTGAATTTGTGTGATGCGAACTCTGGGCGGGGCATCCTGTCAACTGGTCGGAGTGGGACATCATTATTCCGCTAACGATCCGATCGCTGCTATGATATCCACGAATTCCTATTTACGAGTGTGATCCATCCGAAAGATAATTTGAAAAGTCAAAAGATCAAAAATGTTAAGTCTCTCTCTCTAGATGGGCACGCGAAATGCACCTGGAGAACACAATCAAATAGAATAAATAATGTTAAATACTTATCAGATTTAGAAAGGGATGGGTTAGCTCGCTCCACAAGAGAGAATGGGTATGCAAAAGTGATGACATGTTTGATGAGAGCGTAGAGAGGTAGACAATCAATGTCATCATCGATGACATGGGATCACAGTGCGTACGATACTCAATCAATATTATTTACCCGACAACATAATTTGGATGGACGGCCAACTTCCGCTCTAACTCGGGAATGTCCGAATCGCCGATAACCACTAGGACATGATCGACTTTCACGAGTCGCCGCAGTACCAAGTTCGTCAACTTCCGCATGTGATTCAATTCCTCCATCGAATCCCCGATGGTAGATTTGCTTTGTTCCAAGTACCAATCGACGACCCTACCCCAAGTCAAGTAGGTCGATTCCTCACCGTCTCCTTCGCCTTCCTCTTCGGATTCTCTGGAACGCAAATAAGTTGCGATGGCATTGGATATTGTTTCATACTGCTCGAAGGAGATTTGAGTCTTCTTCTTCACTTTCTTTATCTTGTTAGACTTCGGTGGTTGTCGCTGGGAGGAATCATTCGTATCTTTGTTTTCTACCTCCATGTCACCTGCTGCAGCTTCTTGCGGCGGTGGCGCATTATCGGCATCGCCTCCATCTTCAACATTATCATCTGGAGGTCCATCATCAAACTCTTCACCCTCATCAAATGTCACATCTTCCGTCTCAACATGAATGATGCTCTTCCGCAATAGACGGAACGCCTCCCTCACATAGCTTGGCCGCACCAAATCATCGCAATGGAGCCTGGCCAGTGCCTCCGAAAGCCGAATCAACGACTCAAGCTGGCGAACGGTGATTCGATACGCCGTGCGGCTGCGTCCCATGGTATCTCCCTGTCGAAGCTTGCGGTAGCAGTCGACTAGAACGCGCCGGCTCTCTTCTGTGATTTGGGGGTTTAACGTCCGTGCGAACCGGATGTAGCGCAACATCTGCTCTTGCGAGAACGGCGGATCGACGACGGCTTCATCGCATCGGTGCACGTCTATTATGTGCTTCGCGACATTGTAATCCGCCACGTCATCGCATTCATCCAGCACCACAAAGAAAAGATCGAATCGACTTAATATTGGCGCCGAGAGTTGGACGTTGGCCCTCAAGGTCTTGGATCGATCATAACGTCCGTAGATGGGATTCGCCGCGGCCAAAATCGAGGCGCGCGCATTCAACGTCGCGGTTATCCCGGCTTTGGTGATGCTGATGGTTTGCTGCTCCATAGCCTCGTGAATCGCGACTTGATCGTGAGGATCCATTTTGTCGAATTCGTCAATGCAGCACACGCCGTTATCGGCCAACATCAGGGCTCCGGCTTCGATGCAAAAGTCACCCGTGTCCTGATCGCGCGTGACTGCGGCGGTCAAACCTGCGGCACTCGCTGCCTTGCCCGATGTGTAGACGCACCTATCCGGAAGGAAGGAATGAACGAATTTGAGGAATTGCGACTTCGCCGTCGATGGATCTCCGACGATGCATACGTTTATGTCTCCACGTAATCGAATTCCCTCCGATGTGGTTTTATGTACGCCAGAGAGGAGCATAAGGAGAATGCCACGTTTAACTTCCTGGTGGCCGAAGGTCGCCGGCGCGATGGAGTCAGCCAGCTGAAGAGGATACATGTATTATTAGGAAAAGATAGAGTGGGTTATTGGCAATAAAGCGTTTCTTCATATGCCTACACAGCATGTCTTTGACGAATAAAACGATCAAGAATCGAACCAGAGAGTAGTGCAACAACGCACCTTATCATACAAACGACTCATCCCCTTCATCCTGCGTATCTCCTCCTTTTCATTCTCGGTAAACTCCATCGCCACCTCCTGTGCCGTCTTCGGACTGTCGGCCGCCTCAGCGCCCATGCCAAACAGCCAACTCTCGTTGACGAACCCATCATGGCCGCCGTGCAACGCCGTTCCTTCGCTTCGCCGTCGGATACGCTCGGCCACATCCGAGGGCAGGACGCAGCACGCCACGAAGCACGTGCGGTACGTGAGCTCTCGCACGCCCAGCGCCGCGAGGCCGCGCACTCCCCCCCCGCCCCCCGAGGCAGCCTCCTTCCCGGCCCGTAGGTTGCCAGCGGATGCCGACGACGACGCCCTCGCCGCCTCCCCCGCGCGTGCCAGCGCGCTCCCGTCGGGCACGACCACGAGGCTGCCCGTCAGGACCACCCGATCCCCCGGTTTGGCGCGCTCGACCATCTCGTTCCTGAGCACGACGTCGATCGTGCGCGGCATGGAGCCCGGCGGGATCTCGTCGGCGTTCTCCTGCACCCGTAGCCTCTGCCAGTCGACAAATTCACTCCCTCCTCCGGTGGCGTTGTCGCCGTCTCCTCCCCCCCCTCCTCCGGAGCCGGATATCTCCAGGTGAAAATCTCCCGGACTGCGATTTTGACAGCGCGGATTACGACACAACGGCGGCCTCGTGAGGTGATACTGCTGAAGGACGTCTGGCGCTACCAGTCCGCACTTCTGACATCGGAACGATCCCACGAGCAACTCCGGTCGGACATCCGACGAGCGCGTGACGGTACCGGAGATCGCCGCGAATCGTCCGATCGTGCCAGTCCTCAGCGCGCGGACCGGCAGGACGTTCGGGGCGTTGTATATAGCGACGAAGTACGAAGATGCGACGCCACCGTCCTTCATGACACCGCCCGCGGACGCGCGATCCAACTCCGGATGGTAGTCCAGCACGAACTTCTTCGCCGCTCGTCGTATGTGCGGTTCGAATCGCACGTACTCCGCCTCCACGGCCTCGGCGAGGTCTGCATCGTAGGAGTGAAGGTGGCGGTAGTTGACGCAGATCGTGCTCGAGAACGACGATAGGTCGGGATCGTCCATGTCGTCGTCATTGTCGCCTCCGTCATACCCAGCCGCCGCGCTCGAGAGGTTGGACGAGGCGGATTTGAGCTGCCGGCGCGCGATCTGACCGGCCTGTTCGAGGTAGGGGAAGTACTGATGCGTCTTCGCTGAGGGTGCGGCATCGCCATCGTCGACGTCATCGTCCATAGAGTCGTTTTCATCCCCGTCGACGGGCTGTTCGTTGACGATCTCGGAGCTGTTCGGAGGAAGTATTCGTCGCGAGATTTCATGATAAGAACAGGAAGGAAGATGGAATATATAATACATTGCGATGTCAATCGCAAGCGCACCATGGCAATATGAAAAATAGACCGAAAGAATACGGAAATGAGGCGAAGGAAAGGAAATAAAACTCACTAATTGACGAGGAACTCGTGGAATCTGACCCTGACGAGCTCCCCCCCTTCGTCTACCACCTCGAAGGCCGATGCCTCCCCGCCCTCCCCCCCGGACGTGCCCTGGATGGCCGCGGCGGCGGCCTCCGCGCCGGGGGGGCGCATCCTCCTCCCCCCTCCCCCCCCCCTGTCGAGTCCAGGACCCTGACCCGGACCGGTGGTGGGCATCACCGATACCTCCGCGGCCGCGCGGGCAACGGAGGCGTCGTCGTAGTCATTGTCGCCGTCGCCGTCGCCGCGGGTGGGCGTGGCGAGACGGGGCGGGTTACGCGAAGAGGACGACGCGCCATCGTCGATCCCTCCACCGCCGCCACCACCGCTGCCATCCACTCGCGTGTAGGGCGGCGGTCGACTGCCGCTGTTGTTCCTGTCATTTCGTGGATTGTTGGGCGCCGCGGAGATCATGGTATTACTACTTGGTTGTCATTGGTAAAGGGGATATGGGAGAAAAATGAACACTCGATGTTGTGTCACGCCGATAAATTAATTGGCGGGAAACCATGGGCTCGCCGCCGGGCGGACGACCGGACGACTCCACTGCATGACCAACACCAAAAACAACAACAACAACATCATCATGACACAATTTCATACCCACAAAGGCATTCTTAAGTTGGTATCTAATCGATACATTTCCAAGGGATTAGTCGCAATATGACAGATCATCACGCCAAGGCAGTTCATGTGGGGAAACCATTGCCCGGATTCCGCCAGGAATGGACCAGAACGTACGTTTACTTTCACGACTTCGCGGGCCTTTCGGCCGAGCGAGGACACCTCGTCCGCACGGACAACTTCGTGTGCCTGGGCGGTCACCAATGGCGCGTGGGAATGTATCCGGGTGGTGAAAATTACGTCGATGCGGCAGACGGTATGACGTCCATCGTTCTTTACAATAGGTCGAACGTCAATGTTTTATTCGGTTTCTGCGTCAAGGATGATACGGGCAGGGAGGTGGGAGGGACGGCTTGTCATCGATTGACGTCAGGAAAAAGGGCGACGATTTCCAATTTCTTGAAGCGCTCGAAAATTATGAAATCCCTGGTGGATGGGACATTGGTCATTGAGGTGCGAATGAGGGAACTGGCCGAACCGACCAAGTTAAACCCTACCCTCACCCGTTACACTCGAGAGAACATACGACACATGTTCGAGGATGAGGAAACGGCGGACATATTGATCCGGGTCGAAGAGGAATGGGAGAGCAATTCGATGGAGTTGGCCGAGACTCCACAGGCCGCGATCCACGCATATCGACTCGGGGGGGAGGATAGAGTTCCGCGACGGGACCTAAGGTCGAGGAGCAAGAGTAGGTGCAAAAGTAGGCCGCACGATCGCAATCGAGCGGACAGGTCGAAGAGCCGCTCCGGATTGGCAAACGACGATGACGACGGAGAGAAACGACTGGGAGGGCAGCGGGAGGAGAGGGAACGCCTGGCGTCTGATCGTCGGGAGCATCCGCAGCAGCGGCAGGGGGAATCTCTCCGCGATTATTGGAGGCGTCGCGCCGAGGAGAGCAAGGAACGTGTTTCAATGGCCTCCATGTCCAGCGCCAGCGATGCGGATACCCTCGGTAGTGGTGCCCCCTCGCTGACCAGCAGAGGGATGATTGATATGCCATCCCTAACAGAGGGTCAACTATTCAGTTGACATCTCAGTTCCTCTTTTATCAAATCAAGTGTTCCCGTCGTGTGCAGACGCAGAACTATCTCTTGATTAATTTAGTTTTGTAAAAACGTTTATCTCACTTCACCCACCGGAATCGATAACAGTTCATCACCTCCACCTGCCTTTTCAATTGTGAGAGGATCATTCACCTTCTTCACACCTTTCTCACAAACGAATTTCGGCGCCTCGTCAGCAAACTGCCACTCCCCACCAGTCCAATTCCCAGCAAGCTCATGCATAGACATCCTCATATCACTTCGTTCCAACGCTATCACGCCGTTGGGACGCTAGCTGACGCATCCTCCTAGTTTAGGGCTGATAGGTGGGGATGGGAATTCCTTTCGGCGAGCTTGCGACACTTGTTCGCGCTATGTAGTCGTTTCTCGGGGACGTCCCTATGTCCCGATACATCGACCGATCTTCTCTTTCTCCGGAAGTTGCGGATCAATACTTCCAACACACACGCACAGAACCTATCCCGACGGATCATACGAAGACAGCGATTCCAGTGGAGTGGGATCGCCCACAAAGACGACTGCTGTTGTAGGACCACCACTGCCCCTCACGTTCCCCTCCCAACCACCCTCTCGCGGTGACAAGTGCGGCGAATCGGAGGATTGGCGCAGGCATTTCACGGCGTGGCTGCCGTTCTCGACGGTGAGGAGGAGATTAGTTCCTCATCAACGCCGGAGATACCCCGTCGTCTTCATTGCTCCTCTCTCCTCTCACCCAACTCGGTTCGGTTGAGGACAATCGCGATCACAAGTGCAACATCGCATTTTCCCACGAGTACGACGACCGCGGGGTGTCAACGACGGATGCGTTGGATGGAAGATAGAATCCACTTCTTACAGCCGGTAATTTCAGCCATGATAATTTCTCCATCGCTAATAAAAAACTTGGCGGGCGAGGTGTTCTGTAGCTGGTGATGGATGTGCTTCGTCTAGGAACCAATACCGTTCTACGTATCTTAACGCCTCACGAAAGAAGTGCGAGAAAACAACTTGATGCCATGCAACTCTATCGTCGCATCATCACACAGAAATATTCCACAACAGAAATTATCATAGCATCGTGAGTACCATTTCTATCGTAGTACGATACTACCCAACTGTTTATCTTCACCATAATTTGGATCATCATGTCCCTCGTTAGTGTCTACGAAATCTCAAGGCGTAAGGCATCCCTCTCGAACAAACGAGTGAAGGAGTCCGTGTCAATGGATAGCATCAACATAGTTCCATTGGAGGGCGATGAAACCGGAGCTGCCCCACCCACCTTCATTCCAAAGAACCCTTCCGCGTGCCCAGTGATTCAAAGTCTTTTCATGGATGAGAAATCTGCCGACGTCGTGATTCAGGTGATCGAAAAACAGGACTCGGATCCAACTGACGCCCATCAGTCCATCTTAAACAGTCTTTGCGGACCAGGAGATGAACAGCCGACGTCAGAAACCTCAGGGGAAACGAAGTCAGTTCACTTCATCATGGGAACGGTCAAGAAGTTCACCGGTCTGTGTGGACCCGCACAAGAGGAACTGTCTCCCAGTTCAGACATCAAGACTGCGCCAGCTACGTTTTTCGCTCACAATTTCATCTTGCTCAAGTGCTCATCTACTCTCACCGAATTGAGCAAATCAGGAAATCCAATCCGAATCACAAATCTATCTCCGGATGTTTTTCGTTTCGTACTGTCTTACATGTATGGGTTTCCACTTGCGAATGATAAGATGAAAGCGCATTCCAAGGACATCATGGAAGCTGCTGATTGGATGAAAGTTTCCAATCTGAAACTGGAGGCAGAGGCTTGTTTTGTTGAATCGATTACATTTACTGTGGAGAATGTAATGGAGCACCTCCTCTATGCGGACTCGAAGAAATGCGCCTTGCTGAAAGAGGCGGCGTTGGATTTCATTATGACGAATAAGAGTCACGTTCTCCAAAAGGTATGGACGGACAATGCCCCCCAACACATCCTTGCTGACATTTTGACGACCATGGCGGGGCAGGAGAACACTGGCGTCAAGTCCACGAGCCGTGAGGGCCAATTCAGCCACATGCGCATCTCTGAACTCCGTAGGATGGCTTATTTGAAAGGGTTAGATCTTGGTGGGTCAAGGGAAATGCTGATTGCCGCACTCCAAGAGAGCAGTTAGACCGTACTTAGTATTTTGTGTGTCTATCTATGTGAGACTCTAGAGAAGAGCATGTTTGTACAGAACCTTGAAAAAGATTGTGTATGTATGTTGCAAAAACTTAACTAAGATCAAACCCATCCCTGGGTATTATACTTCGTAAAACAAGAAGACATCATTTTCCAAGAATATGCAAATTCTAGATATTAAAAAATAGAGCGTGTGCCAGGCAAATATTAGCCTTTTTTTCATTGGTACCCTTGTGAGAATGACCACTCAGGGAGGTTGCTGTCAGAGAGCACACATCAATAGGTGTTAGAAAAACATTTCATTCACTATGCATTTATGTTTTTGAATCAAACCCGAAATAGTCAAGTGTAATGAAATTCAACCTGCCTCGTCAATCATCATTCCCAGTAGCAATGGAATTCTTCTGATCATTACTCCTAGATTTTTTTGACAATAAAGGGCCCTGTGAATGTTTCATCGACGAATCCCTCCTCCTGTCCCGCCACCATCTAGGATGCATGTTAACTTCTCGCTATTGTACAGTCGCAACGTCTCGTCGAGAGAGTTGATAGATATCCCACTATACCTAGCCAAGGCGAACAAATGCTTAGCAGAGGCCGACCCAGCCCTCCCTTCCATCATCCCGGAGAGGGAATACACCTTGTTACATCCCCGTATGTCGATGACGGCCAGTCTCGGGAGATTCTTACCGAGCGCCGAGGCCACGGCGTCGTCCATGCCGGCACAGAAGGGCACGGCGAGGTGGTCCAGGGTGGACGACAGCTTCGAAAGCGTCAATATCAGGCCTGGTCCCGATATGTAAGGCGAGAAGCCAACGCCCAACGCTCGCAACTGACCCACGGTGGCATCGACTAATTCCTCGAGACCGACGTCCGTCCAACCGAGTCCCGACGCGTATACTTCCTCGAATACGCCCCTTTTCGTGGACGGATGACATCGTACTAGCGATATCACGTCGTCGGGTAGTATGTTGAAGCACCCTCCCACGTCCAGCGCGCGGAGGTTGGGCAACCCGACCAACGTCGATATGCCCCTACCGGTGAGCTTGCGACAATTCTTCACGCTCAGTCGACGCAAGCGCGAGAACGATCCGCCGCATATCACGTTCGAAAGTATCGTATCGGTGAGTCCGTGAACGCCGGTGACGTCCAGCGTCCCGAGACACCGACCGACGTTCGCTTTCTCCATCGAACGGAAGGTGCGCATGGATCCCGCCGAGAAATTATGCAACGATAGTGATCCGAGGGGAGTGGTGGCGTCATCGTTGACGATGGCATTCGTCGTCGCGGTTTTCTGTCGTTTCTTCGACGACGTTCTGGGGGGGGCGTCGACGACGCCTGTCCATCCCCCGGCGGTCCCCTCCCATCCGGCGACGACCGACCGTCCCACGACGGCCGACGACCACTCGCGGAAGAACCTCGTCCCCATGCGCCCGTCGCCCGCCCGTCCCGACTCCACGAGCGCGTCTATGAATTGCTGCAGGCATTCCACCGCGTGATTGCCGTGCTCGATGGCGAGGAATTCGCCGCACCCCCCCCCCCCCCCCCCCCCCCCCCCCCCCCCCCCCCCCCCCCCCCCCCCCCCCCCCCCCCCCCCCCCCNTTCGCCCCCCCCCCCCCCCCCCCCGCCGCCGCCGCCGCCGCCGCCGCCGCCGCGTTCGTTCCCCCTCGCGGCATCGCCGACGCTTGCGCCGTTGTCGTTATCGGATCCGTCGGTCGCATTCGTCGACGTCGTCAGCGGCGCGAGGTCGTTCCCGCCATCCGTCCCCCCCCGACGTGCGCGGGGGGGGTACGCCGCCATGATCCACGGTTGCGAGATGTCGACGTCCGCCGCGTTGGGACGGCCGGGACCGACGTACGGCCTGACGCGCAGGTGCGACGAGTCATCGCGAAGACGATCGAGGAGGCGGGAGGTAGTCGTCATTATTATCGGACCTTCCTCCGTTGCGAGGGGGGGGGGATGATCCACCCGACCTCCGACGTCCATTCTCGTATTGATGTATCCCTTCCCCACATTGTTCGCGTCGACGACGTCGGCGTCGACGTCGTCGTCGACGTCGTCGTCGTCGCTGCCGTTGCCGTTGCCGTTGCCGGTGCCCGCCCGAGTGCCGCCGAAGGTGACCTCAGGATCGCAGCCTGGTGGTCCCACGGCACGCAGCGCTAGGATTCGTAGGGAGGGTATGTCACGCATGATGATGCTCGCGATATTTTTTATGATTTGCCTCTGCGGAGTGGACCTTTTACGTTACTTTTTACGTATTTATCTATCGTAGGAATCTGCATAGGAAATCGAAGCATGTGGGGTGACCATAGATGATAAATGCGGGGTCCTCACCTCTCGCTCGCTCACGCAGAGAAAAGAACGGTCACCACTCGCCCGCCCCCGATCTCCCCCCCCGAGCAAGGACGACGAGCCATGAGAAATCTCAGGTGGAATGGGAAGGTCCCATCATTGCGCGAGTCTTCGACGTCCGCGTCGTCTCGATCGCGGCCGGCACCGGCGGCGGCTTCTCCCGCGATTCGCCCGTCGACCGGCATCTGGCGGATGCGACGGAGGGATCGTCACCACTCCACCGCCACCACCGCCACGCACCTGCCACCCCGGTTGACCATATCCCGCGCGATGCGTCTGCTGCGTGAATCGAAAATCACGAGCGAGATGCTATGCGAGCACTCCCGGAATCTCGCCGTCTTCGGCGAAGATTCACTCCAATTGAATGCGTATGCGAAATTGCTCGACATCGACGAGATCGCGGATCAGGCGAAGGAATCGGACGAGCGGATACGGAATGGCAAACCCAAATCGGACCTCGATGGCATACCGGTAACGATCAAGGCGAATATCGCCGTGGGTAAGTATTGGGAAATGCCGACCGCCTGTTCGGCCATCCTATCTCGAGGCGCACGACGGACAAGCGACGGAGATGAAGATGTGTGCACCTCTGGCGAAAAGGCTGTATACGAAAGCGATATTGCGAGGAGATTGCTTTATGACTGTGGAGCGGTGATTATCGGGATAACCAATATGGATGAATTCGGCATGGGCAGTCTGGGAATCAACAATTCGATGCGCCGGGGAACGCCCGATGTCGTAAAACGAACGCCATGTCCATACACTTACAATCCCATCCCGTGGATGCATCGCATAGCTTCATCGCGTGATTCGAAACATCCGCTTCTCGCCGGTGACGAGGCACATGATGACTATTGGCTGAAGTGCATATTCAATTCAACTTCGAGCAATCCACATGACATCGACGAAGAGTCCTTGGCGAACTTGCTCGACGAAGTTCGGCATTGGGTCTGCGGGGACGACCTCGAACGAAAGAGCCACCGCCACGATGACTCGCCACTCCTATCGCCCGGAGGATCATCGTCCGGGGCCGCCGCGGCTGCATCCCACGGATCGTGTCTCCTCTCCATCGGTACCGACACCGGTGGATCAATTCGACTTCCCGCGGCATGGACCTCCACGGTGGGGTTCAAGCCAACCTACGGGACGTGGTCCCGATATGGCGTCGTTAGCTACGCCAGCTCATTGGATACGGTTGGATTCATCGCCGGAAGTACCGAATGCGCCACGATCGCGTGGAATTGCTTGAGAATCGAGAAGAATGCCGCTACCGACGCTGGCGGGGAGAATGGCGATTGGAATGGTCGGGTGTGCCGTGACCCAACAGCTACATCGTACCATGACGAGAACAAGATTGATGATGCTCGTTGTCAATCGCATAGTGCATCAGCCATAAGTCAATCTATCGAAAAGATAACAAAACCGTTGTCAAATATCCGAATAGGCATACCCCATGCCTTTTCCCTCGAAGAGATACCTCCGCTGATTCAGAGGGCTTGGTCTGAGAGTGCTAGTATCCTTCAGAATGTTGGCGGGGCGACACTGGTGTCCATCTCAGATTCGAAACTGTCACCGGGATTGATCAAAATGGCCCTCGCGAGCTACTATGTTTTAGCTTGTGCCGAGGCCAGCTCGAACTTGAGTCGTTATGATGGTTTGAGATACGGCATGGATATGGATTCGCATGAATGCGCGGGCGATGTAGATCTTGCAGATGACGCAGATTTTCGTCCCCTTCTTGACATGACTACACTGGAACGACAAATATCTGCCACTCGAGTGTATGGGTTTGGAGAAGAAACACAGCGGCGTATTTTGGCAGGCACGTCTGTGCTATCTTCGGGTCGATTCCATACTCATTACGAAGCGGCTGCCGTTGCGAGGGCGAAGTTATCTCGATCGCTAGGAAGAGTCTTTCGGTCTTCGTTAAATGATGGACAGAATGAGGGCGATGAAGTGGATGTTATGCTAGTCCCCACAGCGCTAGCTTTCCCACAAAAATTGAACCCGATCCATAGTGATGGAGTTGAGCTGGTGGATCCGACGGCTGCATTTGCAAATGATGTCATGACCATACCGATCAGTCTTGGGGGGTTCCCTTCAGTTTCCGTTCCGGTTAACATCGGAAAATCCAACATCAATGAATGCTCAGCAATAGGGATGCAAATATTCGCATCGAGAGGCTCAGAAGATCTAATATTGAGTGTTGCCAACGCTCTGCAAAATAGATAGATGATGAACATCATTTTGTGATTAGTTATGCTGCACAAGAATGGCTATAAAACGAAGTTTGACCTAGTAGTATTTAATGGAATAATGATTGGGCGCAAATTAATCGCATTACATGGAGTCTAAAGAAATAGAGCGGTCGGGTAATGAGGTAGTAGACTTCGCTGTCTTCGCCATCTAATATAATACATCCTTACCGGCACCGTCATCAGTTAGATGAAGGACAAAACATTCAGAGCAATAATAGAGTAATTGTACGTGCCGAATTGCTGTGTGATTCTTGAATACGCGATGGCCAACTCCAACAACATGGAAGCTTCTCTCAAATTTTCGTCGCAAGTAAGCTTGGAATTGATAGAAGTGAAGTAAGCATTCAAACCCTCGGGTGATATGGACGGAATGCGACTTAGCATGCCGTAAATATGAGCCTGCCAGCTCCTGACGAGGACATGATCCAAACGCCTTGGAATACTGCATCGAACTAGAAAACAATAAGTATTCAAGGACTTTTCGTGTATCCCATGATTCCACCAACATCGCATGAACTCGGCAGACACAAAAGCTTCAATTTCGACGTTGAACACCACAGTCGTCAAATTTGAACAATCATCAAATGCCTCATCGTAAATTGCTGTGACAGCGGGGGGAATCAAGATGTGTTGAAGTGATGTGCATCCCCCAAATGCCTGCACCCCGATCTCTTCCAGTCCCTCGCCCAGGACCACAGTCGCCAACTGAGTGCAGCGAGCAAATGCCTAAAATTTTAATATCTTGACAGAGGGAGGGATGATGATGTCATGAAGCAATGTGCATCCACCAAATGCCTGCTCCCCTGTCTCCTCTAAACCCTCGCCTAGGACCACAGTCGTTAAGTGCGTGCAACGTAGGAACGTCATCCCATGAATAGTTTTGACGGTGGGGGGGATGATGATGTCATGAAGCGATGTGCAATCGCTAAATTCCCCCACCCCGATCTCTTCTAAGCCCCCGCCAAGGATCGCAGTTGTCAACTGCGTGCAACGTAGAAACGACCTCTCTAGTATAATTTTGACGGCGTGAGGGACGGTGATGTCATGTAGCGATATGCATTCTTGAAATGCCCACTCTCCTATCTCCTCCAGCCCGTTGCCTAAGATCACAGTCGTCAGCTGCGAGCAAAGAGCAAATGCCTGCTCTCTAATCGTCTTGACAGCGGGGGGTATGGTGATGTCATGAAGCGATGTGCGTTCGCCAAACAACCCCTCCCAAATCTCCTCCAGCCCGTCGCCTAGGACTACAGTCGTCAGCTGCACGCAGCGTAGAAAAGCCCTACTTCTAATCGTCTTGACAGCGTGGGGGATGGTGATGTCTCGAAGCGATGTGCATTCGCAAAATGCCAACTCTCCTATCTCCTCCAGCCCCTCTTCTAGATTGATAGTGATCAATGTAGATAATTGATAGAATGCCCAGTCCTTTATACCTATAACATATGGGTGATTTCGACGTGCGTGACACCCCGCGGAACATCGCCTCCCTCCTCCCCATTGTAAAAGAAGCCCCCCCCGTCGTTCCCACCTTCACTCATGCTCTCACTTCTCGCTTCTTACGATGTAGATACATGGTCATAGCTGGTACGAAATACTACCGAGCTTAAAACATTTGACGTCGGGACCTAACTAAGGGCTAACTTAGGGCTAACTAAGGGCTAACTAAGAGCTAACTAAGGGCTAACTAAGGGTTAGGAATTACCTAGGAATTAGTAAATGGCTACGAGTCTACGCTATCTAAAATCGCTTCCGAAAAACTCCACGAGAATTGGAATCAGTATCCCTAAGAGGCTTGCTATGCTAACCCTTAGCTAGGTAACGCGTCAATTGATAAAAGTTCGGTAGTATTTTGTTTCTCATCGCTGAAAAACAGAGACCGGACGAGTTTTTTGAA
>JALLBA010000769.1:0-14067 GCA_036939675.1 Cyclostephanos invisitatus
CACCTAATGTCTGGCCTTGGGTCAGGCATGCCTCAAAGTGTAACAATGGTTACACTAGTTACAGGCTCATGTCAGAGAGATGGCGAAGCCGCTGGGGTGCGGCGGGGTGGCGCTATCTTGTGTTGTGGTTGGGTGTTGCGGGGGGAGATTTAGTGACATCAGGCAAGATTGCACATGCGTCTGTGCAGCATTAATTTTGGGGGACTGTTTGTCCTCTTATTCCCAAGGAATAATACACACAAAACATCTTATTTCCCCGACGGACCGAGGCAGACCAATCATGGACTGCACCCCCAGATATTGACCTGATTGGTGCAGACAAAACACGGACTGCACCCAGACCCAAACCTGAATAATGTTAAGTAGGAGTATCATATTATTTTCCATCCGATATCCAACAAAAGAGTTTCCACCTCAAAAATGTGATTGTCGCATCGTGAGTGAAGAGACACTGTCGAAGACTTGAAAGGATGTAGTGCAGATGGAGCAAGCTGAGTGACGGAAGGACTTCGCCTGCCAGGTAAAGCATGGGGATAAGATGAGCTTGTTCGCTCTATGTTAATACGTATATTGTCTTACAGTTCAGGATTCGGAATGCTGTTGTTCTAAGCGCCGCAGGAAGTGTCGGGTGCAACATGCTGAGCTTCGTTTACCGATGCGGTAGATGTTGTGAAAGCATTTGCCCCCGTTTCTCTGTCTCCCCGGCCTGTGTGTCCCACATCACACCTCCTTCGTTTGTGTTCCCTCTTCCTCGCTCTGCCACTAGCCCGCCCCCCAAAGAACGAATTTGACGGACTGGTCCAGATGAAAAGAGATCTTTCATCCCCCACCCGGCCGGCCGCATTGCTTCATGCGTTCCCGTCACATTATCTCATCTCATCTTTCCCCAAATTTGCCAGACCGATGTAAGGTGAAATACGGACTGCACCCAGACCGAAGCTCATCATCCACCACTCAAAGATGTGATTATCGGCAGGGGGCAGGGTGACGTGAGAGCACTCGAGACACCCCCAAAAAATATGATGAAAGGACCGAGAGTGACGGACGGACCTCGCCCACGGCCCGAGACGATGAGTCCCGGTACAAAAAAAATCCAACCGAGGGGGCTGGTGTATTTCCCTCCACATATATTTAGTCGTTCGAAATTACAAATGTACTCTTTCACGTGGGAACAAGTAACTCGTTGGCCTGCCAGGCCCAAAATCCGATGGGATCGTAGAGGTCGAGATGTCTTCCGCTGGGCCCACATTCAAACTCGCGCAGCCGTAGAAGAGCCTCCCCTCTCCAATTTCTTCACGTCTCGATTCTCACGTGGGAACAAATATCAGTTCCTGATATCATTCGGGGCGGCTTGGGGGTCGCTCAGCCGAACTGCCCCAAGAAAACAGCGATTGATTCACTCATACTACCACCATACTACGCTCTAGAGACTCTTACTATCAGATTGTACCTTCGACGACGCTCTATCTTGCTTGAATCTGTGAATCATACCCAGATGTTGCCCCGTCGTTCAATCATTTTACACTACCAGTACTCTGAAAATAAAAGCGTTTGGGTTGAGGTAGAAAGATAATAGAGGCGTCGACGTCCCCCAATTCTAGAGTGCATTTAACCCACCTGAAAGAAGGATCCATCGATAATATCATGAAGACCACGAACGGAAAGACCGGGATCGGGATAACATCGTCGTCCCTCCCGACGACGTCGACTACTACTACTCTCGCCGTCGCCATCCTCCTCCTACTACCCGCCGTTTCCGTAGTCGCCCAGACCGCCGCGGATCCCGACGCCGCGAATCACAAGTTCCACTTTTTCTGCGGCTCGTCCTTCGCGGACATACAAACCGACACATGCGCCGATCGACAGTGGTGTCCGAGTGCATCGGACGACGAGTGTCTCATATCCGGTCATACCTGCTTCGCGAACACTCCGTGCGATGCACGACTCATCGAGAACATCACCCTCCCCACCTACTCGCTATCTCAGTATCCAGAGTACAGCGATCCGACCGACAAGATGTTTTGCGGCGTGGATTACTCCGATGCGAGTGCGGCGTGCCTCGCGGGGGGTACCGAGGGCGCGTCCCGTCACTGTCCGGACATGACGTGCGCGGTCGCCGGTCAATCTTGCTTCGTCGACATGCCGTGCTCGTACTTCGCGATGACGAATCCCGAGGCGAATCCATTATTGGGATTTCAGGACATGGAGCTATCGATAACGGAAATGGAATTGCCGGATCCGGGCACGGAATTATCGACCACGTTCTGCGGCGCGACGTTCCAGGAGGCGGCGGCGTCCTGTTCGTCCGTCACGTGGTGTAAAAATGGCAACTCGCAGGAATGTCCCAACGGCATGACGTGCTTCGTGGGCGTGAACGCCGACAATCCCGAATGCGAGATCAACGCCATCACCAAGGCGGAGTACGAGGAAGCGAAATTGAATTCGAAGACACCGAGCCTATCGAATTCGATATCGCCGTCGACGTTGCCGCCCGTGGCGTTATCGGACACGGATCCGAGGAATCAAAACTTCTGCGGTACCGATTGGGAGGACGCGTCGAACAATTGCAGCCTCGAGAGGTTCTGTCCGAACGGCGATGGGGATTGCGACGCGGAGGGACACACGTGCCAGACTTACACGACCTGTAATGCCGTGGGCATGACGGATGCGCCCACGTGAGTTATTTCCTCTCGTCCTCGAATGGTAGGGCGGTGCAGGGGGGGGGGTGGGATATCCTTGTCGAATCCCCCCCCCCCCCCCCCCTTTTTTTCGTGCTGATCGATGTCTGTTTTTTGGGGATTGAGACTCATATAATTGCCTCCCTTCACCCGATCATCTTTTCACACAGCACCGATGCGCCGACTGCCGAGCCCGTCCCAACGCAATTTCCCACCACCGACAAGCCGAGCATGCTGCCAACGCCGAAGGTGAGCATTTTTGTGTATTTGACTCCTGTCTCGTGGTATGATAGAAATCGCCTAGTTCGGGGGTTTCGAGTTTCGATGGGAGGGAATTGCGAGGGTTGGGGGTCGAGAGAGTGAGAGAGAAAGAAAGGACGACGATGGCGAACATGCTCCGAAAACCATCGAAACTACGGAGTGCATATTTCTCGCCCTCCTAATTTTCACTGACGATCACCCATCCCACTCCTTTCATCAATCTCTCTCTCTCCCGACGAAAACATAAAAACGACCATCACGGCACACAGCCGAGTATCCCTCCCGCAATGCTACCGACCAAACCCCCCTCCCCGCTGCCCACCCACGCCCCCCTCGTGTTTGGCGACTTCCGTCGTGAATTCTGGTGCGGCCTAACCTACTTCGACGCACTCGAGAACTGTCCCATGCGCTGCCCGTCTGGGGGGGACGACGAATGCGCGACGCATCAGGTCTACGGCGATGTCAGCTCCCTTGGATTGAAGTGCATGAGCGGCGTGACGGATTGCAAGAACGAACAGGGATTGGGGGCGTACGGCATTGAGACCGAGGAGGTGGGTGGTTCCGTTGTCGCGGACGAGACGACTGTGAACGACGAGGGAGGAGATTCGACGTCCGACCTGTCCATACAGGCCGATCTTTCCATGAGCGACGGCACTGTCTCCACGGCGGACGCCAACGCAACGATCGCGGACGAAGGAGCGCCCACCTCGCCGCCCACAACCGGCCTTCCCCTTCAGGGACCCTTCGAAAACGAAATGGTGCGCATCATACTCTACGGACTCAATGCCACCGCATTCATGGACGATACCAGTTTGATGGACCGTTGGAAGTCGATCACTGAATCCTACATCGAGGATTTCTTCAACGATTATTCCACCGAAGAGGAGGGGTCAGACGCCGTTCGATCCTCAATTTTCGACGTATCGGTCACGATCGCCGAGGAGGTGGGGGAAATGGCCCCCGAGCACAACTTTGATCCTTTGGTGGCGGGGGAGGTCGACGTCAGGGACGCCGACGCACGTTGGAGGAATTTGCGCAGCGGTGGTCGCTCTTCTGCGGCCGCCCGTCGCGCCCAAGTCGGGATGGAGCCATCCAAAATCATGATGGTCACTTACTCCCAAGTCTTTACTTACCGTTACTCACCGGATGCTGTCAACGATGATCCTAACATCATAATGCAACGTCCGCTAGAAACTTCCGAGTATCGTGCAGACTATGTCGTCTATCTTCGATCGATGGATTTTTCCCTCTTTGGTGACCTGGAATATGTGAGCAATTTCATGTACACTGATTTCCCAACGCGCTCCCCGACAACACTGAAGCCGACAGAGAGTCCCGTGATGCCCGGTGAGCCAACGGCTCCTCCGCAAAGCGATCAGCTGACCGACGAAACCACTCTCCCTCCGACGGAAAACTTCGGATGCAACCTCTGCGAACCAGGACAAATCGGTATCAACGCGGACGTGATTCACAACGGTGAAGCTAAGACTTGCGTGGACGTATACAGTTGGTTCTTAGAAAATTTTCGTCAAGGCTCCCTTGATTGTCAAGATGGACAGAGTGAACTCAATTCAGTTTGTTGCCAGGATGCAGAAGCTTCAGTGACAACGCAAGAACCTACACCTGCCCCCAGGGAAGCTATCGAACCTGCTGAAACTCCTGAGGAGCCTCAAGACCCTGAGGAGGATGAATTTGGATTACCAGAAGTGACCTCTCTCGCCGAAACGTTCTACTGCGGTGCAAGTTGGGATACTGTTTCTTCAGATTGTGAAGAGGCAACTCCATGTCCATCTGGGGATTCTGGAGAATGTCCCTCTGGAGAAGAGTGCATTGCTTTTACAAACTGCGGAGGCAAGTTCTCGTTCGTGAGCGATCCTACCGTGGAAGGAGGTGGGCCAAATGTGGACAAAGTGAAGGGTACGTTCTATTGTGGAACGAGCATTCAATTTTTGGAGATGAAGTGCGATGGCGCAACACCGTGCCCAAATGGCCCTGAGGATTGTGAGGGTGACGGTGAAACTTACGGGTGCTTTGCATTTACAGGGTGCAATGAAGAAGTCGATCCAGGTAGCTTCGTCGGGTTCCTAAGCCCGCCGGATGAGGACGATGTGGATTCTCAACTACCCGAATTTTCTGGCGATAACACGAATTACTTCTACTGCTCACCAACATGGGAAGAATTGGATAGCAAATGCGTGAACGGTTTTCCAGAAGGAGCCGCCCCGTGTCCCTCTGGAGATATGCTTGAGTGCGCTGATGGAGAGGGGTGCTTTGCATTCGCGTGCAACGGGGGTGTAGTCCCTGCAAATACGCAACCTGTTCCATCTCCATCAAGTCCAACTGATGACTATTCTGTGGATGATATGAATGTATTGAAATCCACCTTCTACTGTGGACTATCAATCGAAAAAATTGATGCCGATTGCGAAAATGCCACACCTTGTCCTTCGGGTGACGAATGCCCACAAGGACAAGGATGCTTCGCATTCAGTAGGTGCGGAGGTGTAGATGTCAATAGTCTGGTGAGCAAGTTCGGCGACACTGATCGCCCAACACGGGCGCCAACAGAGCCAGTCGTACAGGTTTGTGACGAGGAAAAGAAGATGAGTGTGAATGTTGGCTATTGGCAGAGTTGGAGTATTTAGTGAGTGATTCACCGTTGTCTGTCGTTGGTATCTGTGTGGTGTGTCACGTCAGTGTCATTGATATAAGTGTTCTATCCTGTTTTCTCTCCAATTCATATTAAGCCGAGACGAAGATTGCCAACAGATGGATACCTCCACCTTCGACGGTAGCCCCTACACCCATGTGGTATACTCCTTCGCTTCGATTGATTCGGAATATCGCCTTGAGGCCTGGAACGGCACATATGAAAACGAGACACCTCTATATAAGGAGTTTAATACGGTCAAACAGCGTTTTCCTGGAACCAAAACAATGATAGCGGTTGGCGGGTGGACGCATAATGATCCTGGACCGATGCAGAACCGCTTTTCGTCGATGGCGTCGAGTCGGACTAATCGCATCACATTTGCCAATAGCGTGGTAGAGTTTTTGAGAACATATGGGTTTGACGGATTGGATCTTGATTGGGAATACCCCGCTCTCAAGGAAAGGGGTGGCAAACGTGACGATTATGATAATTACGTACTCATGGTGAAAGATTTGCGTGAGGCATTCAACGCCGCGCCCGAACCCTACGAAATAACGATTGCCATACCAGGCAATATCACCAAACTCGAAATGGGGTTCGATTTAGCTGGATTAGCAGAGTACGTTGATTGGTTCAACATCATGGCTTGTAAGTATCAAAGTCTATTCTACACTGATAGTCAAAATTCTTTCCCATTCAACTCATCTTCTATTTCTGTTTTCAAATTAAGACGATTTGTGGGGAAGTTGGGACCCTAAAAAAATTGCCATGTCGCATACTGACATACGTATGATCGATGAGGCTGTGGACTACATGAGTCACTTCATCCAACGATCCAAGCTGGTATTAGGTCTCGGCAGTTATGCACGTACATATACGTTGGCAGATGAAGATTGCCTTGATTTAGAGTGTCCGTTCGAGGGTCCGGGAAAGGGTGGGTGCGAAGGCACCGACGGCTTTTTACCTTACTTTGAAATAGCGGATTTGGTCACGTCGCGCAGCTATGATACCCTCCGCTTTGACGATGAAACTCAAAGCATGGTTATGCTAACCGATGGGAATCGTCTTATCTCATACGACAACACGGTCAGTTTCAATCGGAAGATTCAATACGCACAAGAGATGTGCTTCATGGGACAAATGCTCTGGGCCATTGACATGCTCAAACATGGTTCCAATCCTACATCAAGCAGCAACGGTAACACGGCTGCGACGGGTGACCCATCTGATCAATCCTTCTGTGGGATTGATATTCAGGATGTCGTTACTAGTTGCAAGCAACCATGTCCCTCTGGTGATTCTAGTCAATGTCCTCAAGGTCAACAGTGCTTTGCCAACACAGGATGCAGTATTGACAATGTTGGTGCGCCCCCACCTACCATGTGTCGTTTATGTCCAGATTCAAGTACACAGGGCATTAAGGATTGGTTGGAGGTTGAGTTTGACGGCGGCACTATGACCTGCGGCGATGCTGACATGTCTGTGATTGCCAACTATGCTACGGGCACCAGCGAGTGTGATTCTGCCAAACAGTCTTTGGGGTCGACATGTTGTTACAACTACCCCGAAAATCCATGCATGCTCTGCCGAACTGAAACTGAATTTATGGACTTACGCGCCTTAGCAGAAATCGAATACGATGGTATGAATATGACCTGCAATGATCTTAGTAAACGACTTGGGCCTGAGGAGTTTGATAATAAAATGTGTACTGCCGCACAGAAGGAGCATTTTGACCAGTGCTGTTATAACGTGAGTTTTTTAAAGGAGAGATAACGGCTTACTCATAGCAAAGGCAATTATCGCCATGTCTTATTAACCTCGCCGTCTGTATTCGTTTTCACAGCAATGTACATTGTGTGAGGGGCAGGGTGTCAAGTGGTGGAACGAGGTTGAGTACGAAGAGCAGCCGCTAAATTGTGGTGAGCTCGATTCAATACTGTATGCGAACGAGACCGAAGCTGAGGATGACACTTGCACAGATATGATAACTGAATTTGAGGGCGAGTGCTGCTACAAATACCCTAATGATCCTTGCGATATCTGCACCAAAGACGGGAAAAAGAATACGCTTATGCCGAATGAACAAATTGAGTATGACGGGTCCAATTTTACCTGTGCGGAGGTAAACAACTTCATATCTCCATTTGAATCAACAAGTAGTCAATGTAATGTGGTGAAAGACTTGGGATTTGACTCATGCTGCTTCGATCGGTGCTCACTGTGCGGAGAGGGATCCAGGTTGGATCCGGATGTACTCGTGGAAATTGGCGGTGAAGAAGATAGCAAACAAGGAAAATGTTCCGACGTAGAGTCTACTTTGTTTCAAGAGAAAACGACGGATGGATCAGATGAGTGTAACGAGGCTAGAGCACTCCACTATGACTCCTGCTGTTTCAAAATAGTAAGTGAATGAGGTGTTGATTGCTTACTTGCAAGTGGATCTCATATTGTCTAACTAAGTTTTTTACGCCAGCCTTCTGCCCCGTGTCAACTTTGTGCTACAACTGACTATATGCATCATACTGGTATGGTTGAATTTAATGACGACGAAGTCACCTGCCGTAGTGCTGGCAACTTTCTCATGGAACGAGAAGAAATGTCATCTGACACCTGCTCCGATGCCAAGGCTTCGATAGGAGAAACTTGCTGTTATTCCACATGTGACCTTTGCGGGGAGGAATACGACATAGACTGGGATGTTTACATCAACCATAATGGTACAGACATGTCTTGTGGTGACTTCAACGAGATTTTTCGCAAAGAGATAGTGGAGGATGGCTCAGAACAATGTGATGCGCTCAAGGCTGATTATTCTGGAACTTGTTGCTACTCCAGTCCAACAACCTCATGTCAGCTGTGTAAGCAGGGAGATATGTTTTTTGACGTCAAGGATAATGGTCAGGTAGATTTCAATGGTCCCACGACGTGCTATGACGTGGCGAGCTTCATGTCTCGAAGAATAGAAGACACGGATCCGGTTTGCAAAGTGACCCAAACCTCTCTTTTTGATGAGTGTTGCTACGAGAGATGTAATCTTGCTGGCGAGCCAGGCAAGTATCCTGATTGGACCGCAGAAGTTGAGATGGATGGAAATGTAGCCACTTGTTTGGAGCTCGACGATGCCATAAAGGAGGCGGCTATTAGCAATGACAGCACTGAATGCCAAAGCCTCCAAGATGCATTCTCTGCTACTTGTAGCTACAGTATTCCCACCAATGCATGTGACATTTGTCCGGACAGTGCCGTCTCCGTCAGCGCCAGTACCCAGTGGGATGGCAAGGAATCAAAATGTAGCGACGTCCATAAACGTCTCGCAACAAGGGAAGAAGCAGACGGGGAAGTATGTGCCAGTGCTAAGAACAGTCTTCAGGAGTCTTGCTGCATTGACCAATGTCAGATTTGTGATAAATCTCAAGAGATTGACCCAGTGCTCACTGTTTATCATAATGGCCAAACGAAGACATGTTTGGAAGTTGATAATTATTTTTATGAAAATAGCATTTTGGCATCCAGCGATGAGTGCGACAAGGCGATATATCCGCAATGCTGTTACGTGAAGCCAGCATCTCCATGCAACCTATGCAGACAAGGTTCTGAATACTTTGATGTGATGGGCTCTAACACTGTCATCTATATGGACCAAAAGATGATGTGTGCCGAAGTGAGTGACATGATGACTCGACGCGAAGAAGATGATGGCGAAACGTGCTCCTCTGCAAGGGTTGAAGTATTTGATGCATGTTGTGACAGTAAATGCTCGTTATGTCCTGGTAAAGGCCTTGAGGCTGGTGTAAAAGTTTCCTTTGAGGGTCGCATGATGACTTGTCTTGAATTAGACTTGGGATTGGGCCCTGCAGCATTTACAGCTGGGTCTAAACAATGTAATGAGATCACAAGCCAGTATTCAGAAGATTGCTGTTACGAAAAACCAGTAGCACCCTGTCGCATTTGCCCAGGAGAGACAACCGGTGTGAATAAAGAAAATTTTGTGAGTTACCTTGGAGTGGACACATCCTGTGAAAGTTTATCAAACTACCTTGGGAGCAGGGAAGAGCAGCAGGGGGAGGCATGTCAGTTGGCATCGTCTGAACACTCTGAAGAATGCTGTTTTGATATGTGTTCCCTTTGTGACGACGGCAAAGCCGACTGGGAAACTTTTGTCTCATATGAAGGGCAGTCGATGGCGTGTGGAGACTTTGAATGGACTCTTCGAGACAAGGGTGTGGCTGCTGGAACTGATCAGTGCGCTGCCGTGAAAGGCGAATTCAGTGAAAAGGTATGTCTGCTCAGCTCTCGTTTTATAATTAGTCGTGTTTAATAGTTTGCTTTCCTTTGAATTGTTCTACTTCGCTTCTCACTGCGTATTGCTCGCCTTTTTTGAAAGTGCTGCTACGATCCTCCTGAAACGTCGTGTAATTTGTGTCATATTGACCAGGATTATCTTGAAGTGTCTAGTGATGTGCAAATAATCTACCAAGGTGCGAATATGAAGTGTCTTAATCTCTACAACTCCTTATTTGTGAGAGAGGCCGCCGACAGCACCCAATGTCAGGCTGCCAAGAATGAACATGCCGAATCGTGTTGCTTTGAAAAATGTAAAGTGTGTGAGTTCGGGTCATCTCTTGATGCTACTGCCAATATTACCGTCAACGGAGCTACAATCAGCTGCTCTGCGCTGGAAATGAGCTTCAGCAAAGACGTCGTTGTCGAGGGAAGCACCCAGTGTAGTGCAAAACGTGACGAGTACGCGGCTGCCTGTTGTTACACCAGCCCAGACAGTCCTTGCAAGGTATGCCCAGTGGGATCTGAAGTAAAGGGAGATACATCTGTTGATTTTTATGGCGAGACCAAATCGTGTGCCGATATAGGCAATAAACTTGCTCTCTCAGAAGAAGCAGGAAGTGGAACATGTTCCGCTGTTCAAAATGACTTCTCTCGTGAATGCTGTTTTGAACGATGCCCTATCTGTCCTGATGGGTTCAACCTCAACTGGGAAGTGGATATTGAATACAATAGGGTCACAATTGCGTGTGGTGAACTTGACGGTATCATTAGTGGCAATGCCATCCAAAAGAGCTCTGAAGAGTGTAATTCTCTTCAAAGTACATTTACCAGTGCTTGTTGCTACAACTACGCGACTGCCACATATGCTGAAAATAATGGTGGAACAACTTCAGCACAAGTGATAACAACTGGCTTCTTGAGCACAAATTTGGATACAACAAACCTAAATTCTGCACAAATGGAAGACGCCAAAAATGTGTTCCAGAATCTTATTAAAAACACTCTTGAGGCTGATGGCGTATTGCCACCGGACTCAACGATTACGGTCACTAATATTGATACCAACGGGGTTATACAGTACGAGATCATTGTTGAAGTTGATGATTCTGTCCTTGGTACTGAAGCCCCTGGCGTCGGCTCAATTCCCGCAAGCGCGACTGAGATCGAACAAATTCTTTCCAATCCTGCGAGTTTGGTGGCAACTGCTGACGCTGTTAAGGCACAGGCTTCGGGGGCATCTGATGCAACTGTGGCTGGTGCAATGACCGCTGTTGATGTCATTGCTTTCAAGCCTGTCGCGCCAGTCACTGGCGTTATGGAGACAAATCTAAACACTGCGGGTTTTACTGCTCAGCAAAAAGAAGTGGTCGTAGCTGCAGTGGAAAGTTCAATTGTAAACACACTTCAGTCAGAGGGTCTCCTAGCTCAAGGCGACACCGTCACCGTGACTGATATTGATGATCAAGGCGAGGTCTCGGTCAACATTGACTCGAGCCAGACGTCGCCACCTCCTAAGGAAACAAGTTTACAAACCATTGCTAATATGATTGCGTCTGACATTGATATGACATTTCAAAATTCATCTACTTTAGAAACGTTGTCGGTTGGCATTCAAGCTGAGTCAGCTAACTCTTCTGTGGCTGACGCCTTGTCTGATGTGAATGTAACAAACTTTGTTCAGGGTGAGACTAGTACTACTAATGCTGTTACCACAGCAGCCACTGGTGCTGGCCCATGCAATTTGTGCGATGTAGGCGAGATCGGTCTTGAAAAGCAAATACTTTTTAATGGAGCACAGACTACCTGCTCAGAAGTTTACAAGTTTCTTGCAACCCAAGAAGAAGCTGAAAGTGATGCGTGCGCTGCTGGAAAAAAAGCCCTTCATGGAGAGTGTTGTATGAAAAAATGCGACCTTTGCTCCGGTGGTGGCATCCCTGATTGGTACAGTATGGTCAATGTGAACGGGAACGCCATGACTTGCCTTGAACTTGATGGTATTGTGACCGAGTCCCAAATTCAGAGTGGAAGTGATCAGTGCAGTCAACTCCTTGAAGTTGCAGCTCCTGCGTGTTGCTATGTGCCGCCAACCGAGCCATGTCATATGTGTAAGAATGGTTTTGGATTTGAAGATGTGAGAACTAGTCTCACTGTCGAATACGGTGGATCCAATGCAACTTGTGGTCAGATTTTCAACACACTTTTTAGTCGAGAGGAGCAAGACAGTCAGTCATGCTCTTTGATTTCACAAGATCTTGCTTCTTTATGTTGCTACGACCAGTGTTCACTCTGTGGTGGTTTGCAAACTGATGCAGCACTTTCTGTGATGCACGATGGTGCGCAGATGGGCTGCAGTGAGTTCGACTCCTATATTTTTTCCACAAACCTCATCGAGGAAGGGAGCAGCGAGTGCAAGGCCTTCCAAAACGAGCACAGGGAATCTTGCTGTTATGACATCGCCTGCAGTTTGTGTGCGAAGGGAGATGATATATACACCACCAAAGAAACATCAATGGTGCAGTTCGGTGGATCTGAAGTAACCTGTGGTGAGGTTGCCAATTTTTTATATGAACAAGAGATGAGCCAGAGCAATGCCTGTTTGGCTGCGCAGGAGAATATATTTAGCGACTGCTGCTTCCAACAATGTGAAATTTGTGATGCAGGATCATCAATCAATTGGGCTGCGACGACTGCATTCAACAAGCAGTCTCAATCGTGTACTGACGTTTACTGGTTACTGGTCAGTGAGTCAGTCGAAGCGGGTACTGAAGCGTGTAGCAGTCTCTCACAAGTTACCAAGGATTGCTGCTACAAGGTTCCTAGCCAACAATGCACTTTATGCAAAGATGACAATGGTGCCACTTATAACACAAGATGGAACACGGAAGTCACTGTTAATGGAATGACTAAAACATGTGGCGATTTCAACACACTCTTGGCAACTCAAGAAAGTGACAGTAGCACGTGCACTTTGGCCAAGGAAGCAATTTTCAGCGAATGTTGTTTTGCTGGTTCAGATGCACTAGTTGCCGCGGCCAACGAATTGAGTGCGGAGACTGATGCACCCTGTAGCTTGTGCAAGCCAGGGCAAATCGGCATAGATGCTGAAGTTGTTTTCAACAATAGCCCCACTACATGTGAAGAAGTATACAATTTTCTAATTGATGGATTCCAAGAAATATCCACCACGTGCAAGTCAGCTCAGGTGAAGTTTTCTTTAGATTGCTGCCGAGATCAAGGAAATCTTTCCCCCTCTGAAATACCTGCATTCGGAGCTGATGTGAATACAACCGCAATAGGAGCAGATGCAGAGGGTTCTATAGCGGCTGAAGGGCCAACAGGCCCGAAAATTGTTCCGCCATTGGAATTTGAAACTTGGACACGAAAACCCAGTGGAGCCATAGGCAGTGCAAGCTGGGGCAACCTGTGCATTGTCATAATTGTTGTCTTTGCCATTGACCTTTACCTTCTTGGTTAGATATTCATAATTTATGTTAACTGTTAATTGCCTACGGCCTATTTAATTTTCATCATGGAAATCTGAGCTTTTCTTTCTCTTGGTTGGAGCTTCAGCGCCTTGTGTACTTTACCATGTCTTCGTAAATTCAATCTACTATGCCGTCTCATCTACCTCTGATGGATTGCATATTGATGTGCATCTAAGATAGAAGTGAACTCTTCTCCTAGTACAATTATTACCTTTGGCGCATCTTTCATCAAGGGGTCGACTATTACCAGAATGAACTTTAATAGGTCAATTGCAGTCACTATTCGATTGTGGCTCTTCAAATATCACACCGTCGACGGTCACCCTTCGTTTGTCGTCAGGCGACCTATTTCTATTTTAACATCACCTTGTCATTTTCGTGCCCCCTCATATACAGTCACCTATCGCCAAAAATTTTTCGTTTAGGTCACCTCTTATAACTAACCTATTTGTTAGAGTCACCTACGTGATTCACGTTTTTTACTAAAGTCGCCAGTGTAAAAATGGCATTCGTCTGTATCACTTAATGGAATTTGCCGTTCCTGTGTCATGCTTATGTTAGTTTCTCCTTCATTTGTCCTTTAGCTTTCTATCACTAACTGACAATTTGTGGCTGCTCGTTTATCTCACTTGTCAAATATGTTTGTTTTATATCACACCAGCTGTAATCTTCTGTTCGTGTGTCTCACTTGCTTGATTTTGCC